>CAUYQG010174421.1:0-59012 GCA_963574415.1 Tarsius wallacei
TCATAGCTCTATCATAGCTGGGGGCTTAAATGCCTCACTAACAATCCTAAACAAATTATTAAAATAAGGAAGTCAACAAGGAGATTGGGAACCTCAACTTGATGCTTGACCAAATGGACTTAATTGATACCTACAGAACACTCCATCCAACAACCACAGAATATACATTCTACTCATCCCCACATGGAATGAACTCTAAGATCAACAACATCCTTGGCCATAAATCAAGCATAAACAAATTCCATAAGATTGAAATTCTGCCATTCACCCTCTCAGAAACAATGAATAAAAATAAATATCAACACCAACAAAGTTCCCCCAAACCCACAAAGACATGGACACTGAACACCATGATGCTAAACAACTCCTGGGTCAACACGGAAATCAAAACAGAGATTGAAAGACACCTGGAAACATATGAAAATGAAGAAACATCTTACCAAAATCTCTGAGATGCCATGAAAGCAATCCTAAGAGGGGAATTCATATTTCAATGAACACACAAGAAGAAAATGGAAAGATCACAATTTAACAGCCTAAAAAATCACCTGAGGCAACTGGAAAAGCAAGACCACCAAAACCCTAACTTCAGCAGAATAATCCAGATTACCAAAATAAAAGCCCAAAATTGGGAAATTGAAGGCAAAAATATAATACCAAAGAAAATCAATAAAACCAAAAGCTGCTTTTTTGAAAGGATAAAAAGACTGATGAACCCCTAGTTAATCTAAGAAAAAGAGAGACAAAGCCCAAATAAACACAAAAAGAAATGCAAAAGATGAAGTCACAACTGACCCCAAAGAAATACAAGAGATTTTGAAAGATTACTGTGTACACCTGTATGAAAACAAACTCGAAAACCTAAATGAAATGGAGTATTTTCTGACATCACACAACCTCCCTAGGTTGAAACAAGAAGAAATCAAGGCCCTAAATAGATTAAAAACAACCCAGAAAATTGATTATGTCATAAGAAAGCTACCTACAAAAAAAAAAGTCCTGGACCAGATGACTTTCCAGCAGAATTCTACAAAACATACAAGGTAGAGGTGATACCAATTCTATTAAAAGTATTCCAGTCAATTGAGATAGATGGAACTTTCCCTAAATCATTTTATGAAGCTAACATCACATTGATACCCAAACTGGATAAGGATACACCAAATAAAGAGAACTACAGGCCAATATCCTTGACGAACATAGATGCTAAAATTTTCAACATGATTCTAGCAAACCACATCCAACAACACATCTCAAAAATCATCCACCATGACCAGGTAGGCTTCATCCCTGGGATATAGGGCTGGTTTAACATCCGCAGACCATGTAATTAAATACATCAACAGATGTGAAGACTAATGATTATATCATTAGACGTGGAAATAGCTTTTGATAAAATACAGCACCCCTTCTTCATAAAAACCCTCGAACATCTAGGCATAAATGGAACATACTTCAAAATAATAAGAGCCATCTATGAGAAACTCACAGCCAACATACTATAAAACAGACAGAAAATAGAATCATTTCCCCTGAAAACCAGAGCAAGACAGGGATGTCCACTCTCATCCCTCTTGTTCAACATAGCATTAGAAGTCCTAGCAAGAGCAATCAGACAAGAGAAGGAAATCAGACATATCCAAATAAGAAAAGAAGTTAAGTTATCCTTCTTTGCAGACGACATGAGTCTATACTTCAAAAACCAAGAGAATCTGTCAAAAACCTCCTTGCACTGATAAAGGACTTTGGCAAAGTCCCAGGGTATAAGATAAATGTACAAAAGTCAGTCGCATTCCTATATACCAATAATAAACAAACAGAACCCCAGATAAAAAGCACAATCCAATTCATGATAGCCACAAAAAAAAAAAAAAAAAAGAAAAAAGATGCATGGCATCTTCCTAACCAGAGACATGAAAGACTTTTACAATGAAAACTACAAAACACTGCTCAAAGAAATCAAAGATGACACAAATGGAAAAATATTCCATGCTCATGGATTGGAAGAATCAACATTGTTAAGATGTCCATCCTACCCAAGACAATCTACAGATTTAATGTAATACCCATTAAATTACCAGCAGCATACATCTCAGACCTGGAAACGACAATACAGGAATTCATATGGAAACATAAATGCCCATGAATGTCCAAAACAATCCTCAGCAAAAACAAAAACAAAGCAGGAGGCATCATACCCCCAGACTTTAAGTTTTATTATAACGCTACAATAATCAAAATTGCTTGGTATTGGTACAAGAACAGGCATATAAACCAATGGAACAGGATAGAGATTCCAGAAGCAAAACCTCAATTTCTCAACCAACTCATCTTTGACAAACTTTCACCATCAAACACTGGGAAGAGGAGAACCTATTCAATAAATGGTGCTGGGAAAACTGGCTGACCACATGCGGAAGATTAAAACAAGACACCTACCTGTCACCATACACAAAAATGAACTCTAAATGGATCAAAGACTTAAATGTAAAACCTCAAACTAAAAGAACTTTAGGAAACAAGGAGACACTGTTATAGTACTTGGAACTAGTAACCAATTCCTGATCAAAACCCCCAGTGTCCATGCCTTAAGAGATAAGATAGACAAGTGGGACCTCATCAAACTTAGAAACTTCTGCAAAGCCAAAGAAACCATTGAGAGAGTGGGAAGACAGCCCACAGACTGGGAAGAAATATTGGCTAACTGTATATCTGACAAAGGCCTGACATCTAGGATCTACAAGGAACTCAAACGTGCTGAAAAGAAAAACAAACAGCCCCATTATAAAATGGGCAAAACATATGAATAGATACTTCTCAAAAGAAGACATAGGAACAGCCAACAGATACATGAAAAATTGCTCAGCTTCACCAGTCATACAAGAAATGCAAATTAACACCACCCGGAGATATCACCTAACACCAGTCATGATGGTCTTCATCGATAACTCAAAAAAAACAGATGCTGGGGAGGACATGGCAAAAAGGGAACGCTTCTACACTGCTGGTGCGATTGTAAACTAGTACAGCCTCTGTGGAAAACAGTGTGGCGATTCCTAAAAGATTAAAAATTGACCTTCATGTGACCCCACAATCCCCTTATTGTGAATATACCTGGAAGAACTCAAATCACTCCATGGAAAAGATACCTGCACAAGTATGTTTACTGCAGCATTATTCACAATAGCAAAAACATGGAACCAACTGTGCTGCCCACTGAAAGAGGACTGGATTTAAAAATTGTGGTTCATATATATGATGGAATATCATGCAGTCATAAAGAAGGACAAAATTATGAACTTTGCAGCAATTGGATGGACTTAGAGGCTATAATACTGAGTGATCTATCACAGAAAAAAAGAGCCAAGTATCACATGTTCTCACTCACAAGCAGACCTTGAACAACTATCATAGTAGCATAAGAAAGGGATTGGCAGTAGTGGGAAACTGCCTGGGGAGAGGGGTGCACACCTCATCAACAAGGGTACCATCATAATTAACATTTGCATACCTGATCCTGAATTGTACCCCACATATTTAAAAGAAAAAAAAACTTTCAGGAATAGAAAATTTACGTTAACACAATAAAATTAGGAGACAATTTTAAAAATCAATAAAGTAGACAATAGAGCACAAAAATAATACTGGCTTGCTCCAGTAGAAAGGAAGAAAGGAAGAACAAAGGAACAAAGAACGAACAGAACAAATAGAAACAAATCACAAGATGCTAAATTCAAATTTAACTGTTTTGATAATTATATTAAACATAAACGGACTAATAGCTATAATTAAAAGAGTTATCAAACTAGATCAGTTTCTCAGTCTCAGCATTTGGGGCCAGATGATTCTTTGTTGTGGGAGGCTGTTCTGTGCATTGCAGGATGTTTAACAGCATCCCTGAACTCTACCCATTCAACTATACTTCTCCTATTCAGTTCTGATGGCCAGAATTATTTCTAGATATTGCCAAATGTCTCATGGGAGCAAGAATTCAACCCTGGTTGAAAATGACTTGCCTGAATAAAAACCAAGATCCAACAAGATGCTGTTTACTTGAAATAGGTGTTAAATATAAAGACACTGATAGGCTCAAAGGAGAAGGACAGAAAAAGGTATCCTATGCAAATACTAATCATAAAAAGCATATGGGGCTATGTTAATATCAGACAAAGTAGATTTGAAGAAAAAGAGCATTATCAGAGATAGAGATCATTCGTAATGACAAAATAATCTACCTATCAAAGAGACTTAAATGTGCAAGCACCTAACGGCAGGAACTTCAAAATACATAAACTCAAAATACATTGATAGAAATAAAGAGGAAAAAATAGACAAACCCATAATCATATCTGGAGATTTAAATACTGCTATTTCAGTAAACTGCTAGAATGACTGGGTGAAAAATCAGTAGGGTGATAGAATATTTGAACAACACTACCGACCAACTTGACCTTAAATGATATTTCAACAATATTATACTCAACAACTGCAGAATATACATTCTTTTCAAAGTCATTCAAAATGTTCACCAAGATAGACCACATGCTGGGCCAAAATTAAGTCTTATTAAATTACAAAGTACTGCAATGAAACAAAATATTTTTCTGATCACAACAAAAATAAACTAAAAGTCAATAATGAAAAGATTATCCAGAAAAATGCACAAATATTTGAAAGTACCATACTTCTAAAGAAAGTAGAATCTTGAAGTCAAAGACTTTTTTTTTTTAACCTACAGAATTGGGGGGGGGTCAAATAATCACAAGGAAAATTTTAAAAATATTTTAAATTAGATGTCAAAGTTCTTCAAAATAATTTGTTTTTGTATCCTTACTTTGCTGGTACTTGAAGCAAATGCTAGAATAAAGTCAGCACTGATGCAGAATTATTTTCATGCCGGTATATATAATAGAGAAATTCATTTTTTACTACACGTGCAAGTTAAATAATGTCTGAAAAGAATTTGTCAATCGATGTATATGTAAAGGCATATTTTGGATAACAAATTATAAGATTTTTTCTGAGAATTGATGTACAGTCATGTATGACTTAACAATGGGCATGATTTCTGAAAAATGCATTATTAGGTGATTTATTTGTTGTGTGAACATCATAGAGTATACTTACACATGTCTAGATGATTTAACTTACTAAACACCTAGGCTATCTGGTATAGCCACCGTCATCTATGTGGTCCATCTTTTATTTATTTTTTTTGAGTTGGAGTCTCACTCTGTCGCCCAGGCTAGAGTGCAGTGACACACTCACGGCCACCCTAGTGTCAACCCGCTGGACTCCGGCGATCCTTCTGCCTCAGCCTTCCAAGTAGCCGGAACTACAGGCACGTGCTACCACACCCGGCTAATTTTTTATTTATTGTGGAGACAAGGTTTCACCAAGTTGCCTGGGCTGGACTCGAACCCTTGGGCTCAGGCAATCCACTCACCTCAGCCTCTCAAAGTGCTGGGATTACAGGCTGAACCACCGAGCCCGGCCGTGGTTCATCTTGACCAAAAAATTATTATGCTGTACATGACAGTATAAGAAACCTGAAGCTATTTTTCAAATCCAAGGGCCCTGGTGTCCCCCTTGCAGAGGATCATAGAATAATGGAGAATAAAATCTCCAATACTAGTATAAATTCGGATCTTCCTCACACAAAATCATTCTCTCTACTTATTGACAGAAGACAGTGTTTCAGCTGAGTACCTAGTCTAACTCTATAATTAAATTTTTCCCCTTGAATATAGTCATAGAATTTCCTTGCTTGAATACAACTGCTTACCATGGAGATACAGCTTAGCTTATTCTGACACTATAAAATTAGACATGCTACCCTAGGTTAATAATAGCACCTTTGCACTGGCTAGGATAAATGACTTCCAGTTACAGAAGTTTACCAAAATCCAAGACTGCCTGTGAGTACCTCCAGAGTACCTATAGTTCTCACTCAATTATTTTTATCTGTCTTATACAAATTGCTGCCTGGATTCCCAAACAAGATTCCTTATGGATGTAATGCACGTATTCATTTAACCCTGGGATCATAATCGCCTACTCTTTAGTTGATCATACCCTCTATAATAGATTTTAAAACCCTTTATCAGGTCCAGTTGGCTTTGGATGGTCAAAGAAAGAGTTGGTTAAAACCATTTAATTGATTCCTTGCCTCCTTGGGCTGTCATTTACCCTTCATTTTACACTTGTAGAAGTGGAAATCTAAAGAAGGTAATAAATGTCACATTCACAGTTGTTTACAACACAGGTGGAAAATAAAGAATTCAATGTTATTTTGAGTCCAGAAATTGTTTTGAGTGTAGTGTTGGAATTCTAGAAAATTATAGTTATTACTAGTTTTTTTCTTTTTTTCCCCATTAATTAGAAGAAAATCATTAAATACAGTACTTGTTCAAGGTGAGGGGAATCTGGCTTCACCTTTAGTAGGGAAGAGCAGTATCAGATGTTGGACCTATTTCTTTTTTATTTGAAAGATATGGGGTATAATGTTATTGTTTGTTTGTTTCTTTCTTTTTTCTATTTTTCTTTCTTTCTCTTTTAAAAAATGACATTTCCAACCAGGAATGAGCTTATAACTTTATCTATGATGTGAAAGAAATCACTTTAGTGATGGATCCTGATTAGAATAAAATTTTTTTAAAGTCTACATCTAAATACATCACAGTGAAATTGCAAGAAAAAAACAAAGAAAAGTAAAAAGCAAACAGATTTTTTTTTTTAAAAAAAAGGACAGATTATCTTCAAAGAGGCAATACTGACAGCTCTGATGTATCAACAGACAAGAAAAAATAAGGGACAATAGACTAATTAATATACTGAAAGAAAACATGACTAACATAGAATTCTATACCCAGTAAAAATAACCTTCAGAGATTAAAATTAAATAAAGATATTGTCAGTCAAAAACTGAGAGAATTTGCCACCAGCAGACCTTAAGGAAGAACATAAGCATGTTCTTTGGGCAGAAGAATAAGGATACCAGTTGGAAGGTTAGCTATACAGGCAGGAAAGAACACCAAAGAAATCCATAACTAAATGGGCAAATAGAAATAAATATTGGCTATGTAAAATAATAATAGTAAAGTTTTGTGGAGTTTAAGATATAGAAATAATTAAAATAAAAATACATATGTCAAACAATAGCATATTGTTGTAATTTCCTTTTGAAGGTTAAAATATAATTAACTTGTTATTTCTAGGGTAAAAAAATTGCTTAGCTTTCAGAGTAACAGAGGAAAAAAATAGAGTTTAAAATCACTTCATAAGAAAACAAGAAAGGAGAGAAAAACAGAACGTAGATCAGCCAGGATTAATAGAAAGCACAGTAATATGGTAGATTAAACCTACATTTATCACTTCAAGACTTTTGAGGATAATATATAGGAGTATGACAGAAAACAACATACCTGATTTAGTCAATCCAATTTGCCTTATCCTTGGAAGTTTGTTTTAGGTTTGGTCTTGAGGTTTTTGGGTTGGCTTGGTTGGTTTGGTTTTTATAAGTCAACATCTTACTCTGTCACCCAGGCTGAAGTGCAGTAGCATGGTCATGGCTCACCACAGTCTTGACCTCCTGGGATGAGGCAATCCTTCTACCTCAGCCTCCCAAGTAGGTGGGACTAAAAGTGCACACTATCACACTCAGCTAATTTTTTGAATTTTTTTTTTTTTTTTTTTTTTTTGGAGAGAGGAGATCTCACTATGTTGCCTATGCTGATCTTGAACTCCTGGGCTTAAGCAATCCTCCTACCTTAGTCTCCCAAAGTTCTGGGATTACAGGTGTAAGCCACCACACCCAGTCAGAAGTTTTTAATAAGTTCCCATGAATAGAAATTTTAAAACAGTTACTTCCTAGATACTTGAAGTACCAAGAGAGCACCAGCAAGGCACTCTGCATCCACCAAGTCTCTTAGTCTTCACAATGAATCTTCAGGTAGGTTTTGTGTCCCCCATTTAGAGGTGAGAGGATTGCCTGAAGTTGTTCAGACAGTAAGTGACAAAAACAGGATTCAAACCAGGTCTAACTCACTTCAACTGCAGTATACATCCCACTATGACAATTATGCATTTAATAATATACAGTTTAGTCACGATGTTCAAATATATCCTAAGTTCTTAATTATCCAGAAGAAACAGATGGACATTTTGCAATAAACCTACCTCTCTTAAAAAAAGTAAAATTCCTGAGATTTCTCAAGTTACAAAATAGATCTTCAAAACAAATGTCTAAACTTGGCCTATAGTGCTCTACAGAGTTACTCTTATTCAAACCAAGAGTTTACGGAGATGCTACACAGTCTATATTTTTCCATATTTTGGCCCACACCCTGCATATGCATTTTAAGTCCTGCTTGAATCTCCATTTAATTCTGCTAAGAACATGCATTCGTTTCTTGTTAAAAGTAAGCTTTCATTTCTGAAATGATTTATAATAGAAGACAATGTAATTACATTAGAAGCCATTTTAATTTGCAAATTCATTTCCAGTTAAGATTTTTGCAAAACAAATCTAATTTATGTTTAAGAATATCAGACCTGCTGATCAATTCTCTTTTAATGACTTCTCGGGCAGAAACTCATGTTGGCCATAATTCTTAACACAGCACAGTTATCTTTTGACCATATTGCTTTTTAAAAGTACTCAAACTGTTTTTATGCTCTTTCCAAAATGAGGATTGCATTGTCTATTTACCACAAAATGAGAACTTTGCTGCCCAAACTATAAGAAAGGAGGGATTTGGTTGTTTTCCTTCAGGTCATTTATTTCCAGGTACATTCATTTTGATTTTCTTCACTTTTTTGCTGCTTGACTCCTAATGCCTCCTATCCTGATTTGTTAACTGTATTATAATATTATACAATTTAATGCTTAAGTGATAGCTTGTCTCAAGACCATTACAAGAGAGTAAGTTGGAGAAAGTAACATTGTCACTAGAAAAGATAAATGGATGACATATTGGCCCTGAAACCCTATTACTAATAGAAAATCCCATGCAAGAGATGAAAAGTGACCAGAAAACATGAACTGCCTCACTAATTTTATGCCAAAGTTCTATCAGCGATTGATTTTTAATGCCTATGTTCATAATTTATGAGCTCTTGGCATTCTTTATATACATTTTAAATTAAGTTTATAAAATGAACTAGTTACATTGTGATACTGCATCATCTATATAAAGCATCTCAAAGAAAAATAGAAAGCTGATGAGCCAATGTTATTTTGTGATGCAAATTACTAATTATTAAATGCCAAATGTGGTAGCTATAATTGCTACTCCATTTGAAGTGGCCTTAAAAATTGTCAACATATCATGAAGTATACTTTTGGAAATTCAAGATTACATTGCTTTTTTAAAATTATATTTCCATAGTATCTTTCAGCCAAGTTTCCCAGCAATACACCATGAGACTATCTGCATTGCAATATATTTTTTTTAGTAGAAAGCTATGAATTTGAAAATTGTTGCATGTCAAAGCAAAAGAGATCAAAGTTTGCCAAAGACACCAGTTTTCAAAGTGGGTTCTAGAAATGACAATTCCATAGACACAGTAAGCAATTCATTGAGATTTGTAGAGTTTTCTAGAAGTGCAGAAAATAGGGTTTTAAACAGTGTTTTATAAGCCTGTTTATAATCAGCAGTGGGAAAAATTGTTAAAGCTAGCTTAGTTGTTACTGGAACTAAGTTAAAAATAAATTACCAGAAGCTGGGTTGATTTGAGAGATGTTTTTGCATTTACCCCAGAGGATAGCTGACTCTGGCTAACATAGTGAACCTCTGTTGTAAATGCCTGACATATGTTAACTATTTAATCTTTTAAACAATTTTTTGAAGGAGGTACTTCATACCTATTTTAAGGATGAGAGAATGAGACAGAGATGTAAAGTGAGGTAAAAATAACTCTCCCAAGATCACTCAGCAGGATAGGGAGGGATCCAACCTGGGTGGTCTGACTCTGAAGCCTGTTTCTAAATACCTAGATGAGCTGTCTCTCTTCAATGGAGTGTTCAAATTGAGTGTCAATGTTTTCTTTCATCAAAGGCATGGAAGTTTAATTGAAGGAATTCTGATATATATGAGAGACCTTGAAGAATCTTCAAAACTGAGTCAATCATTAATGGGATGTTACTGGACTCTTCCCTCTCTAACAAGATTCACCCTGCACCTGTATACTTTCAGCCTTGACATTTAAATTCTTGCTCGGTGCTCTGTGTTATCTCATTTAAGTCTCATAACAACCCTATAGACTAGAGTAGATTTTATTATCTTTACGCTAATAGACATGGACTTTTGCAAACGAAGGCAGAGGATACCATGAATATTAATTCTGAAAATGCAAAGGGATCAATTCATCCCTTTTATAGATTTGTTGATGAAAAGTTTTTCCTTAAAGACTTGAGACTGCTGAAATCAATATACAGCTATTTTGGTAGGAAAACTCTACTCTAAAAGAACAAACTAACATAACTTAATATAAGAGATATATGGGGTAATGATATTGAGATAGTGTAAAAATTGGGTTGGTTCATAGATTGTCTTTCCAAATCAAGGGGGTCTGAAGTTATAGAAATAGAATTACAAACCTCAGCCAGGGGGAAAAAAGGCCTCAGCTTGGCTGGTGAAGTGGCAGTATTAGCCTCTTTAGCTGTATTTTAGGAAAATTAGAAACAATAGCTGGTACTTTCCCCCAGAGAAGTGCTCCAGTCTGCAGCTGCTCAACTCCAAACAGGTTCTACTACCTCCTGTGCCCCCAGGAGATTAGCTCCAAAGGCTCTAATCTCCATGGCCACTGGCCTTGCCTCAGCTACTATCAGCCATTCCTGATTAAATTTTGTCAGCATTTCTATTCTACTTCTGTGTGCAATCTAATATTCCTTGTAGTGAATTCTAGTCACACAGAAATATCTGCCTTGGTGGGCCATTTTCACCCCAGATACCAGTGATTTTTTTTTATCATTATTTAAAATGGTTTATAACACAAAGCAATAAAATAATCATAAATATAATGAGATGGGAAAGTTTTTTTAAGGGTAATATCTTTCCTGGCATCGCCATTCTCCACCTCCTTACTTTTCCCATTGGTTCTAACCTGGTGGGGTGGAAGCAGATATCAAAGTCACCTAGAACAAGCTTTTAAATAACTCATACCTTCCTACCCATCCCTTCTGCAAGATTATATTTTGCTGAAAATAACCATTTTTTTAAAACGCAGCATAACCTACATTCCTCCAATTCCTCAAAACTCTTGAAGAAGAGTTTCAAGATCCTTTAGGAATTTGCATACTTTTTTTTCTAAGGCATGGAGGAGGGATTTATGTTTAAATGCACTTATATAACAAGCTTTCCTTGGCATAAGTAAAACATCCTGTTTTATGTTAAGTACTAACACATAACAAGATATAACGGTATATATATTGTTGCAATTTTAAAGTTTCTTTCATACCTAAATTGAAAAAGATACTATTAGATTTAAAATCTCAGTTAAAGGAAAAAAGGTAATTGGAGACCCCTTTTTCTATAATGAATCATCAATTATTCAGTAGTAGTCTCTGAAGTTTCTCAGAATAAACTCATTTCCATCTTGCTTTTAGTTTAAGGGAAACTTAGCTAGTGCTTTTACTTTAAATATGTACTTCTTCTGTTTTTTTCTCCATCTCCCAAGTGGCTTTTCCTTTAGATATTGGAAGGTACTATCTTTAGGTTGGTGACCCTCGAGTGAATGAAAAATGCAGTTGAGATTGAAGAAGTGCTATGTATGTCTGCTCAAATTATCTCTTTCTTCCATCATCTCCTGCTACCAAACTTGAGATGCCCTGTTACCAAACTTGAGACACCTGCCAGTAAAATTACACATTTCCCCAGGTTAGACAATTGGGGAATTGTTGGGAGTCTCTTTTATTCATTGGAAAAGCTGAGTTTTATTTATTTATAATTTGTACTCCAAATATTTGAGGTAGTCAGCAATAAAAATATGTCCATTACAGAAATTAAAAAGGAACCCTTCCCCTCTTCCCTACTAATCTCTGTGTGTCCATCTCCAACCCCACCCCACAATAATAGAAAGAAAGTAATCTAATTCAGCCTCAGTTAAAATGATAGGAAACCACAAGTCACAATGATATTTGATTATTTTATGTCAGAACACTCTAATGATCTCAGACATGAAGGAAACAAGGAAATTGGCTAGGTGGGGGAAATGTTTTATTTAGTTAGTAAGTTTGTATACCTGAGCACCAAATCTACCCATTCTACTGTGTTACATGATGCTGGAGCTGGGATTTTACAAACCACATTTCTGCTTTGCCAGCTGGCTCCCCATTAAGTTCTGCCAATTGTGGTGATGGGGGAGGATGTTTAGAGAGAGAGTGTGAGGTGGGAGGAGGAAAAAGCAACTACTTGCTCCTTCCTATCTGCTTACTATTCCTGGGGGCATCAGCCCTGCAGTGCTGCCTCACCCTGAGAAAGCAATTCCTTCCCATCACAATCCTTGTAGAACCTGTCCTTTTTCAGACCTTCATAGACACCAGGACCAGCTGCCTAGAGACCTCTCTTCAGAGATCTCAGTTTCATTTCCAGGGCTTCTTCTCCAAGCTTCCAAGTTTTAATACGGCTGGAACATCCCCAATCCCCAAACCCGAGATGTGAAATGCTCCAAAACCTGAAACTTTATGAATGCTGTCATGATGGCACAAGTGGAACACTTCACACCTGACCTCACGTGACGGGTCACAGTCAAAACACAGCCAAAACTTTGTTTCATCCACAAAAGTATTTAAAATCTTATATAAATTTATCTTCAGACTATCTGTATAAGGTGTATATGAAACATAAATAAATTTCATGTTTTGACTTGGGTTCCATTTCCAAGGTATCTCATTTATGTATGTGTAAATATTCCAACATCTGAAAAAAAAATCTGAAATCTGAAACACTTCTGGTCCCAGACATTTCAGAATAATGGTAGAAAAATTGCTAGTTCTATAAATAAATATATATATACACATATGTGTATATATATATATATATATATATATATATAATGAAAATATTTTTAAAATATAAAATTATATTTTTAATGAAATTTACCTTTTTGTTCTCTGGAAAGCCAATAACTATTGCTTGCACATGTGAGTAAGAAGGTGACATCAGCAAGATGGCTGACTAGAGATACTTGGTTCTCATTCCCTACCCCCAACACACACACACACAGAGGATCAAGGCAACAAATAAACAGCTAAGATCTGACTGGCATGTTGAAATGATGAAGTGCAGCTCTTCAGCTTCATCTCCTCTGCCCAGATCTGATTGGCCCAGAGGTAGAAGAGATTTTCTATTTCAGAAAAAAAGGTTAAGTAGAAGATCTCCACCAGCCCCCACTGCAACCATAAACACCCACAGTCCTGAACTCAGTTTGAAGAGTTGCAAGGAATTAATATGGCTACACTGCCCCAGATTAGGAGAACAAGGTTTTCACTCCCAGTCCCCATACTCCCTGTGAGACAGGCTGCAGTAGCATGGCACCATATGCTGTAGCATACTGACCTCTAGGTCATACTCCAGAACCACCTCTGGAGTATGACTTAGAAGCCAGTAGCCACTGCACCTCTCTAGCACTGGGGCTCCATCCTTCATTCCACCAAACCCACACGGGTGGCGGAATGCCACCACCCCATCTGCATGAAGCCTGGGCCCAGGATCAGCTGTGACTCTGGTCCTGCACAGCATGGAAATCAACCCTCACCACCACACTTCTAGCCAGAGAAACAGTCTGGCAGTCCCACCCAGGGCAAACCAGCTCTTGAGTTGTGCACTGTCTCCTAAGTGAGTGAGGTTTCCAAGCCTTGGGATGGTAGAGTGACTACACATTCCTCCGTAGGACCTAAGAAATAGCCTTGTAGCACTCAACAACACCCCACCCCTAGACATGTCCTTGGCCTGCTAATGGCCCTGTGCCCACAATCAGAGTCTGAGAAGTAATCCTATACCACCAGAAGGCATTCCCCAGGCTGACCAAACAGCTGGAAGTCTACAATCCAGATATGAGAAACAACTCTGAAACCTATCCTGACCAAGCCAAGAAGCCTTGTGTCTATATCCTGAAATTGAATGCCCCCCTCCATAGCAGGCAGGCAAACCCCCAGGCTCATGAAGTAGCCTTGAAGCCACATCTTGGGCCTGAGAAACAAATTCATAGGCTTCCACTGGAAGATATACCCCCAAACCAGCTGAATAGATGTGTGCCTGCATCCTGGGCTTGAGAAAAATTCGACAGGCCACTCCTGGCAAGTACGTCTTCAGGTCAAACAAACAAACACATACCCATGCTCCCAGCCAAAATGACAGCCTTGCAGCCCCAACCACAGCAAGTCAGACCCCGAATTGGTTGATTCATGGTGCGCACACATGCTCTCCTAACCTAAGAAACAGCCCAGTAAGCCCACCCCAAGCACAGCTGCACTACTGCTGCCCAAAATTCTTTCACCCTAGGCCACTGAGACAGTCACAAATGTTGGTGATGTGGATGATAGCTGAAGTAACTACATGAAGACTACACTGCTGCATCCATCAAGAACCATGGTCAACACACCTTACTGAACTGATACCTCAAGACTCATTCATACAAATAAGTCTTTCCCTGTGAAGCACACTTCATAAAATTGGAAGAGGTGACCATTCTACCAGATTCATAGAAATCAATGTAGAAATACATTGAACAAGAAAAAGCAAAGCAGCATGCTATTTCCCCAAAGGAAAACAATAATAATCCAGACCATAATCACAAGGAAATATATGACATGCTAGAAAAAGAATTCAAAATAATAATCTTAAGAAAACTCAGTGAGATAAAACAGAATACAGATAGGCAATTCAACAAAATCAAGAAAATAATTTATGATTCAAATGATAAATTCAGCAAAGACATAGATTTCAAAAAGAAGGACCAAACGGAATTCCTAGAGCTGAATAATTCAATGGATAAAATAAAAATGTATAATGAAGAGCTTCAACAACAAACTAAACCAAAGAGAAGAAAAAACTTCTCACTTGAACAGTTTCTTTGAAATAACATAGGCAGAACAAAAAATAAAAAATAATTTTAAAAAGGAAGAATGCCTACAGAATTTATAGGACACCATTAATTGAACAAATATTTGTTTTATAGGTATTCCAGAAGCAAAGAGAAGGAAAATTGTGAGGGAAACATATTAATAAAATAGAAGAAGAAAACTTTCCAAATCTTGAGAGAAATATAGACATCCAGGTCTAGAAAGCTCAAGAATCCCAATAAGACTTCATCGAAACAGATCTTCTCTGAGGTATATTTTAGTCAAATTATCAAAAGTCAAAGATAAATTAAAAATTGAAAAAGCAGTAAGAGAAAAGCTTCTTATATATAAGGTAACCCCCCTTTTTAGACTAATAGCAGAATTATCAGTAAAACCTTACAGGTCAGGAGAGAATGAGAAGATATATTTTAATATTGAAAGAAAAAAAAAACTGTTAACCAGGAATATTATACCCAGAAAAGCTATCCTTCAGAAATAAAAGATAAATAAAATCTTCCTCAGATAAGAAAAAATGAAGAGACTTCAATACCACTAGACCAGCATTACTAAAAATGCTCAAAAAAGTCTTATATTTGGAAGTGAAAAGAAAATAACCACTATCATTGAAAACATGTAAAACTATAAACATCACCAGCAGAGTAGATAAACAAAAGAGAAAAAAAAGGCATCAAATCTTATCACTACAGAAAACCATCCAGCCACAAAAATAAACAAGAAAGAAATTACAGAACAAAGGATATAGACTAACCAGAAAACAATCAATAACATGACAGAAATATTCACCTATTGATAATAACCTTGAAAAATAAATGGATAGATTTGCCAATTTAAAATATATAGACTGCCTGAATGGTTTTAAAAACAAGACCCCTGAATACCCAAGATAATCTGTCAAAAACCTCCTTGCACTGATAAAGGACTTTGACAAAGTCTCAGGGTATAAAATAAATGTGCAAAAGGCAGTCGCATTTCTATACACCAACAATAAACAAACAGAAACCCAAATAAAAAGCACTATCCCATTCACAATAGCCACACAAAAGAAGAAATACTTTGGCATCTTCCTAACCAGAGACGTGAAAGATCTTTACAATGAAAACTACAAAACGTTGCTCAAAGAAATCAAAGATGACACAAACAAATGGAAAAATATTCCATGCTCATGGATTGGAAGAATCAACATTGTTAAGATGTCCATCTTACCCAAGACAATCTACAGATTTAACACAATACCCATTAAATTACTAGCAGCATTAGCAGCATTCTTCTCAGACTAGAAATGACAATACAGGAATTCATATGGAAACATAAACAACCATGAATAGTCAAAACAATCCTCAGCAAACAAAACAAAGCAGGAGGTATCACACTCCCAGATTTTAAGTTTTATTATAAAGTTACAATAATCAAAACAGCCTGGTATTGGTACAAAAACAGGCATATAAACCAACGAAACAGGATAGAGATTCCAGAAGCAAAGCCTCAATTTCTCAACCAACTCATCTTCGACAAAGCCTCCAACCACTGGGGAGAGGAGAACCTCTTCAGTAAATAGTGCTAGGAAAACTGAATGAGCACATGCAGGAGATTAAAACAAGACCCCTACCTATCACCATACACAAAAATCAACTCTAGATGGATAAAAGATCTAAAAATAAAACTTCAAACTATAAGAACCATAGAAACTGCAGGACACACCCTTATGAAAATTGGAACTGGCAACCAATTTTTGATCAAAACCCCTAGTGTCCATGCCATAAGAAATAAGATGACAAGTGGGACCTCATCAACTGACAAGCTTCTGCAAAGCCAAAGAAATCATCAAGAGAGCAGGGAGAAAAGATATTTTCCCAGCACAGACTGGGAAAAGATATTTGCCAACTGCATATCTGACAAATGCCAAGCATCTAGAATCTACAAGGAACTCAAATGTGCTGAAAGAGAAAAACAAACAGTCCCATTACAAAATGGGCAAAAGTTATGAATAGACACTTCTCAAAAGAAGACATATTAACAGCCAACAGATACATGAAAAAATGTTCAGCCTCACTTGTCAGCACAGAAATGCAAGTTAAAACTACACTGAGATACCACCTAACTCCAGTTATTGATGGCCATCATCAATAACTCAAAAAATAACAGATGCTGGAGAGGATGTGAAGAAAGGGAACACTTCTACTCTGTTGGTGGGATTGTAAACTAGTACAGCCTCTGTGGAAAACAGTGTGGCAATTCCTAAAAGATCTAAAAATTGACCTTCCGTATGACCCTGCAATTTCCCTACTGGGAATATACCCAGAGTAACTCAAAATACTCTATGAAAATGATACCATGTTCACACATGTTTATTGCAGCATTGTTCACCATAGCTAGAACATGGAACCAACCATGCTGCCTATTGAAAGAGGACTAGATAAAAAATATATATCTAGTAATATACACAATGGAATATTACACAGCCATAAAGAAGGACAAAATTATGAACTTCACAATGACTTGGATAGACTTAGTCTATAATACTGAGTGATTTATTACAGAAACAAAGAATTGAGTATCATATGTTCTGTTTTAAGTGAACCTTGAACAACTATCATAATAATATAAGAAAAGGATTGGCAGTAGTGGGAAACTGCCAGGGGATGGGGGAGCACACCTCATCAACAAGGATACCTGCATAGTGAATATTTGTATGCCTAATCCTGAATTGTACCCATCTTTAAAATAAAAAAATTAAAAATTAAAAAAATAAAAAGAAGACCCATCTGTATGCTTTCTACAAGAAACTCACCTTACTATTAACACATATAGAATGGAAATAAAGGAATGGAAAAAGATATTCCTTGCAAGTGAAAACCAAAAGGGAGCAGGAGTACTAATATTTATATCAGACAAAACAGACTTCAAGCCAAAATCTGTAAAGAGACAAAGAAGGACATTATATAATAATGAAGGGATCAATTCAGCAAGGAGATATAACAATTGTAAATATATACGCACCTAACACTGGAGCACTCAACTATATAAAGCAAATATTATTAGATTTAAATTTTTTAAAAAACCAAAATTATGGTCGGGCATGATGGCTCAAACCTGTAATCCCAGCACTTTGGGAAGTGGCAGTGAGAGGATTGCCTGAGCCCAGGGGTTTAAGATCAGTCTGGGCAACTGGGTGAGACCTCGTCTCTCAAATATATAAAAAAATTAGCTGGGTGTGGTAGTGTGCATCTTTAGTTCTGGCTGCTTGGAAGGCTGAGGCAGAAGGATCGCCTGAGTCAAGCAGGTCAATGCTGGGGTGGCCGTGAGCGTGCCACTGCTCTTCACCCTGGGAGACAGGGTGAGACTCTAACAACAAAAAAAAAAAAATCAAAATTATATCCAATGTCTTGTCTGACCACAGTGGAATAAAACTAGATATTAATAACAAGAGAAACATTCAATTCTATACAGATGCATTTTCATGTATGTATCTGTATAGTCCCTTAAACAACATGCTCCTGAATGACCAATAGGTGAAAGAAGAAATTAAGACTAAAATTTAAAAATTTCTGAAACAAATGAAGATAGAAACACAACATACTAAAACCTATGGAATACAGCAAAAACATTACTAAGAGGCAATAAATGCCTACATCAAAAAACTAGAATGAATGTAAGTAAACAATCTAATGATAAAGCTTAAGAAAAAATAGCACAAACCCCAAATAGAAAAGTAAAAATAAAACAAACCCCAAATTAATAGAAAGAAATAATGATCAGAGCAGAAATTGAGACTATTAAAAAAATCAATAAAACAAAATGTTTATTTTTAAAAAATTTTCATTATGGACTTTTTTTGAAAAAATAAAATTGACAGACCATTAGCTAAACTAAGAAAAGAAGACAAAAAAAGAAAACCCAAAGAAATAAAATCAGAAATAAAAAGATGTCACAATAGATATCACAGAAATACATAGGACTATTAGAGACTATTAAGGACAACTATATGTCAATAATTTCAAAAACCTAGAAGAAATGGAGAAATTCCTGGACACATAAAACCTACCAAGATTGAACCAAGAAGAAATAGAAAACCTAAAGAGGTCAATAACAAGTAATGAGATTGAATCAGTAACGAAAATCTCCCAACAAAAAAAAGCCTAGGACTTAATGGCTTCACTGCTCAATTTTACTGCATCCTTAAAGAAGAATTAATGCCAATTCTTCTCAAACTATATCAGAAAGTTAAAGCACAGGGAATTTTTTCTAGCTCATTCTATGAGGCCAGCATAAACATAAGGTTAAAACCATACGGCAAGGAAAAAAGAAAACTACAGGCCAATATTCCTGATTAACATAGACACAAAAATTCTCAAAAAAATGCTAGTAAACTGAATACGCATCAAAAATATGGATATGCACATCAAAAGATAAACACCATGTCTCAGGAATGCAAAAATTGTTCAACATGTGCAAAACAATAAACATCATACATCACATCAATAGAATGAAGAACAAAAACCATGTGATGATCTCAATAGAAGCAGAAAAAGCATTTGATTAAATTTAACTTCCCTTGATAAAACCTCTCAATAAGTTAGGTATAGAAGAAATATAATGTAATAAAAACTATATATGACAAACCCACAGCTAACATCATACCAAATGGAGAAAAGCTGAATGTTTTTTCTATAATAACTAGAGCAAGACAAGGATGCCTACTCTCTTCAATCTTATTCAACATAGTACTAGAAGTCCTAGCCAGAGCAGTTAGACAAGAGAGATAAATAAAGGGCAGCTAAATTGGCAAGGAACAAGTCAAATTCTCTCTGTTTGCAGACAAGATAATCTTTTTATTTATGTATTTATTTATTTATTTTGAAGTTGTGAGGTATAAGTGGGGATTTACTACATAAGTAGGTTGCATGATCTTATATATAGATAAACCTAAAGACTCTACTAAAAACTCTTAGAACTGATAAACAAATTGAGTAAAGTTGCAGGGTACAAAAGAAATATACAAAAATTAGTAGTATTTTTATACATGAAGAATGAGCTAGCTAAAACAACAAAAAAAAGGAAGGCAATCCTATTTATAATAGCAACAACAACAACAACAACAACCTAGGAATAAGGTGGTGAAACACCTCAACAAGGAAAACTATAAAACACTGATGAAAGAAATTGAGGAAGATACAAACAAATGGAAAGAACCACAATCATGAATCAGAAGAATTAGTATTTCTAAAATGACACTAATATCAAAAGCAATCTACAGATTCAATGTAATCCCTATTAAAATATCAATAATATTTATTACAGAAATAAAAAAACAAAATGTATATTGAAATACATAATACCCTGAATAGCCAAAGAAACCCTGAGCAAAACAAACAATAACAACAACAACAAAGCTGGAGGCATCACACTAAGCAGACTTCAGAATATTCTACTACAAAGCTGAAGTTACCAGAACAGCTTGATACTGGTGTAAAAACAATTGCATAGATCAATGGAACAGAATAGAAAACCCAGCAATTAATTTAGTTATTTACAACAAACTCATTTTTGACAAAGGTGCCAAGAGCATACATTGGGGAAAGGACAATATCCTCAATAAATGGTTCTGGGAAAACTGGATATTCATATGCAGAAGAATGAAACTAGATCCCCACTTCTACCTTACACAAAACCAACTATAAAACAATTTAAAGAAAACACAGTGGAAACTCTTTAGAATATTGTTCTGGGAAAATACTTTATGAGTAAGACTTCAAAAGCACAGGCAACAAAAACAAAAATAAATGGCATATGAAACTAAAAACCTTTTTGACAGCAAAAGAAACAATCAACAAAGTGAAAAGACAACATATAAAATGGGAGAAAATATTTGCAAACTAGTCATCTGACGGGGATTAATGTCCAGAATATACAAGAAACTCACACATTTCAACAGAAAGGAAAAAACAATCCAATTCGAAAACAGGCAAATTATCTGAACAGGCATTTCTCAAAACAAGACATACATATGGCCAAAAAATATATGAAAAAATGCTTAATATTATTAATCATCAGGGAAATATAAAGCAAAATCACACTCAGGTGTCCTCTCACTGCGGTTATTATAGGTATTATCAAAAAGACAAAAAAATAACAAATTCTGGCAAGGATGCAGCAGGAAGGGAATTCTTAAACACTTGGTAGGAATGTAAACTAGTACATCCGCAATGGAGAATTGTATGGAGGTTTCTCTAAAAACTATGAATAGAACCATCATTTGGTCCAACAATCTCACTACTGGGCATTTATCCAAAGGAGAGAAAAATCAATCTATTGAAGAGATATCTGTACCCCATGTTTAATGCAGCACTCCTCACAACAGCCAAGGTATGGAATCAACTGAGATGTCTAACAACTGTTTAGCAAATAAAGAAAATGTGGTATATATACGCAATGGAATACTATTTAGACACACACACACACACACACACACACACACACACACACACACAAAATGATATCCTGTCATTTGTGGCAACATGGATGGAACTCAAGAACATTATGTTAAGTGAAATAAGCCAGCAACATAAAGTTAAATACCACATGTTCTCCCTCATATATGTTGGTCTCATAGAAGTAAAAGGTAGAACAGAGAATACTAGAGGTTAGGAAGGGTGGGGGGTGGGGACGAGGGATAGATTTGTTAAAGGATAAAACTTTAGATAGATGAAAGGAATAAGTTAGAGTGATTTTTCTCCCTTCATCTTATTTTAAAGATGTGGGGTACAAGTCAGAATTAGGTGCATAAGTGGTACAGGTGAAGTTTGGGTCTCCCCCTGGTCCTCATTTCCCCTGGTTTAGGATCAGATACCCTAAGTGATGTTATGTGCTCCCCCCCACCCCAGTGTCCCACTACTGCTGATCCCACTCTTGCAGTATTTACCATTGTAGGATGGCTAGTTGTAATATGTTATATAGTTTCAAATAGTTAGAAGCAGAATACTGAAATGTTTCTAACACAAAGAAATTATAAACATTTGAGATGATGGATATGCCAATTATCCCTGATCTGATTACTTTACTTCATATGTATCCAAACATCAGTATGTATTTCCATAAATATGTACAATTTTTATGTGTCAGTTAGAAAAACAAAAAATTAAACAAATATACAATGAAGTTCATCTTTTTTTCCAAACATTAATACTTTAATAATGGGAAGGTACAATCACCAAGGCTCAGAAGTTTTCAGGACTAATATAAAACATAGGACCAAGAGAACCCACCGTGGGACAATATAAGGGCAAGATTATGAAACAAAAAGGACCTTTATTCTGAGTTCAAAGAAAAGGTAGGAGTCACATCTGTTTAGAATTACCTTTACAGACTAGGGAAAAATAACATATTCAAAGCACTGAAAGAAAAGTTGTCAACCAAGAATTCTATGCCCAGAAAATTTTGAGAGAACTTAGATCTGCCTAACAAGAAATGTTAAAGAAAGTTTTCATAGTCTTCATACTGATAGGAAATAACATAGGATGGTAACAAGCCTACAGGATGAAATGAAGTGGTAATATGAGGGTAACTATTTTAAAAATGTATATATGTGTCTTCTTCATTCCTTTTCTTATTGCCTTAAAAAGCATAATATTATATAAGGCAATATATTTAACACTGTATTGTTGGGTTTATATTATAAATTGTCATAATATGACAACAGCAGCACAAAGAGGAAGGAAGGAAAAGAAGCTGTATCAAAGCAAATTTGTCATCTTTTAATACAACTAAATCTTTTATTAACCTGATGTACACGACTATAATTATTATGCACATAGTAATCCCTAGCAGCATTGCTAAGAAAATAATTTGACAAGTATACTTAAGAATTTAACAGATGAATTAAAATGATATACCAAAAAAATTGACACCAAGAAAGGACATAAAGCAGAAACAGATAAACAAAAAATACCTGAGACTAGATATCTTCTAGATTTGTCTTCTAGATGAAGGCAAATCACAAAATGGCAGGTATATATTCAATAAAGTAAATAATCACAATACATGTATTGACACTCTAATTAAAAGGCAGAGATTGTTAGACTGGATAAAAAAGTAATATCCAACTATGAGTCTATAACAGACATAGTATGGATTCCAAAACACAACTGACTGAAAATACAAATATATTAATGTGGTTGAAGTGGCTACATTAATATAAGACAAAATGAACTTTAAGATAAGAAATTGTTACTAGATGCAAAGAGAAACATTTCATAATAATATGTCAATATCTTATTAAAACAAAATAATTTTTCATTTTTAATCACCAAACAATAGAGTCTCAGATCAGAAGAAATTAAAACTGACAAAATTCAAGGATAAATAGACCATTAAAAAACCATAATTTGAGATTTAAACGCCCCACTTTCAATATTGGATAGAACAAACAGACAAAATAAAAAAGAATAAGAAGAATTGAACAAGACTATCAGTTCATTTAACCTAACTGGCATAGAATGTGATAAGTTAGGATGCATATAGCCACCCACATACCACCCAAAAGAGAAATGCATGTTTAAGTACACATGGAACATTCTCGGTGTGCACACATGATAAGCCATAAAATTATCATCAAAGTATGTTCTCTGACCACACTGTAATTACAAATTAATAGCAGAAATAAATTTGAGAAATACCTAAATATTTGGAATTTAAATAACACACTTATGGATAACCCAAAAACTAAAAAGAAATTACAAGGTAAATTAGAACATTTTTTGTACTGAATGATGAAAAATAAGCACAACATTTAAAAGTATATAAGATGGAGCAATGCAGTGCTCAAAAGAAAGTATATACTTTGAAAACCAATATTTGCTCAGCCCAGGCAAAGTGGGGACCAAAGGGAGGCCCAAACTTTACCTGTACGGTGACTACTTGTATACCTAATCCTGAATTGTACTCCACATCTTTAAAGTAAAAAAAAAAAAAAGTAACATTTATAAATAACCAAAAACATTTATTCTTATGTAGAAAAGCAGTAATTGAAGTTACCCCTTACCAACCCACAGAATTTATTAGTGTTTTCTCTGGAGCTGTAAAAATGTGCAGGCATAAGAATAAGTATTGAGAATGTGTGTGTGTTAAAAAAAAAAAAAAGAAAGAAAACAAATATTTGAAAAGAAGAATGTCTCAAATAATCTAACTTTCTACCTTAAGAAAAATAGACAAAGAGCAGATTAAACCCAAAACAAGCTGAAGAAAAGAAATAAAAATGAATAAGAAAACAAATCCCCAACTCATTCTAAGAGATTAGTTGTACTTTGATACTAAGGTCAGACAAAGACTTCACAAGTAAAAAGAAAGACAGCATAAACAAAGACAAAAATCCTAACCAACATATTAGAAATTGAACTCAGCAACATATAAAATGATCATAAACCTTGACAAAATAAGATTTATCCTAGAAATGCAAATTTAGTTAACAGATGAAAAGTCAGTTAACATAACACAGCATATTCATAGAATAAACGCAAAAAATGTATGGTTGTCTCAATAGATTTTTTTCCAGAAAAAATTTAGTGAAGTCTAACACCAATTCATGATTAAAAACAAACAAACCAAAAAAAAAAAAAACCTCTCGGCAAACTAGTAATAGAGGTATACTTTCTTTGCCTGATAAAGCAAGTCTACAAAAATGTTTCAGCTTCCTCCTATTCACCCTACTGGTAAGGGAGAGATTATTACCCAAGGATCTGGTAATAACACCTGACACCTGACAGATGAGATCAACAGCAGTTTATTAGTCACATATAGTCACAGCTTAAAGTAGGAGGACAACATATGCCATGTCAGGCCACACGGGGGTTGCAGTGGGGAATAGATTGAACATCTGGGGTCTATGGGAGGTAGGCCTTGTAGTATCAAAAGGGTGAGGTGGCCTGGTACTTGTGGGAAGATGTATTTGGTTTGTTTGAATAATTCCATGGACTAGCAAGGAACTGAAACCTGCTACTCAGGGATAAGCAAGAACTGCACCTGGTCTGTCTGACAAAAATATTTGTTTGGCTGTGGGACTTTAGCACAGGAACAGAGTAGAGTGGTGAACTTGCTGTTAGGCAATTTGAGGACCTCCCAATTTTACCAGATGTCAAGGCAGCATGTAATTTTTTTTTAATTGTATTATGATGATGTTTTTTTTCTTTTGAGACGAGGTCTCACTTTGTCATCCAGGCTGGAGTGCGGTGGTATGATCACAGTTCACTGCATGCTTGACTTCCTGAGTTCAAACAATCCTCCAGCCTCAGTCTCCTGAGTAGCTAGGAACAAGGTGTACACCACCATGTCCCATTAATTTTTGTATTTTCTGTAGAGATAGGGTCTCACTATGTTGACCAGATTGATCTCAAACTCCTGGGCTCAAGTGAGCCTCCCATCTTGGCCTTCCAAAGTGGTGGGATATAGTCATGAGCAGCATATAATTTTGAGTCTTAAACTACAAAACACAACATAAATCCCATATTGCTAACATAATACTGGTGAAAGAATGAATGCCGTCTCCCTGAGACCGGGAAAAAGGCCCTCATCATTTCTATCGACATTGTACCAGAGGTTTAGCCAGCACAATTAAGGCAAGAAGAGAAATTAAAGTTATATAGATTCCAAAGGAAAACATAAAGGTGTTTAATTTGCAGATATGCTTTTTTTTTGTAGAAAATTCTAAAGAATCTATAAAAAACTGCTAAAACTAATAAGCTAGGATAGCAAGCTTTAAGGACATAATATTAATACACAAAAATCAATGATATGTTTATATACTATCAATGAACAATCTGGAAACAAAACTAAGAAAACACAGCATTGCTAAAATAAACTAAAGAGGACCTAAATAAATGAAGAGTCATAACGTGTTCATGAATTAGAAGACTCAATATCATTAAGATGGCAATTCTTCCCAAATTTTATCTATAGAATTGTCATTCCTATCAAAATCCCAGCAATATTTTTTTGTAGAAATGGACAAGTTTATCCCAAACTTTATGTGAAATTACAAAGAACCTAGGAGAGCCAAAACAATTTTGAAGAGAAGAACATTTTGGCAACTACCTCAAAAATTAAACATTAACTTCCTATTAATACATTACTATTATACTAACATAGTTAATTTACCATTAACTAGCATTTTCACTCCTAGGCATCTACTAAAAAGAATGAAAACATATCCATATAAAGATTTGTACATGAATATGCACAGTAGTATTATTCACAATAGACAAAAAATTGGAAAAATTCCAAATACCCATTAGCTAGTTAATGGATAAAAAAAGATACAAAATTTTTTCATCATGACAAGCATCACTGTGTTGCTCTTCCAAACCACACTCAACTCTCTTCCTCACTTTATCCCCCAACCCTCCACCCCTAGCAACTACTAATCTGTTCTGTTTTTTATCATTTTGTCATTTCAGGAATGTTATATAATGGAGTCATACGAATAGTATGCAGCCTTTCAGAGTTGATTGTATTAAGCATAATTCCCTTTAACTTCATCCAAATTGTTGCACACATCTTTCACTTTATTACTGAGTAGTGTTCTATGGTATGTACAAGTACAACAGTTTGTTTAACCATGCACCCACTGAAAAACATTTAGGTTGTTTCCAGCCTTTGGCTATTACAAATAAAGCTGCCATAGGCATTCACATACATTATGTGAGGATAAGTTGCCATTTCTCTGGGATAAATGCCTAAGAGTTCAACTGCTGGAGGGTATGGTAGCTACAGGTTTAGTTTAAGAAACCCTCAAGCTATTTTCCAGAGTAGCTGAGAATTATCTTTTAACAATTAGTGCTGTTTATTGTTAACACTAACTAGTCAAGAGAAAGAAGAAGAAAACATATCTTCATTCAAAGTCATCTATAGGAATAGGAAACTAGAATTCTTTTGACTTCCTTATCTTAGTTTAATTAATGAGAAAGTGTGGTACTGCTTTATTATCAAGTTGCCTTTGGAAAAAAGCATTTTATTAATACAAGCAACTTACAATTTCCTAAATAATTTTACTGATGACCTAGAAACTCAGCAACAGTGGTACTTCCATCATGCAATGATGTCATATTTGGCAATGAGCAGATTGAATGTTTAACTCAACATTTTGGATTAAAATACAGGAAATGTACTCCATATATCCCCATCAATATAAACCTACTTATCTTGGTTTATTTTTACTACAGAGCAAGTCCTCAGAAATGTAGAGACATTTTCTCTTCCAAAAACAAGATAAACCCTGTCCTTTGAAATTGAAAAACAAAAATTTCAGAGGATTTTTGAATAATTCAGAAGGTTCTAAACCTTGAGGCATAATATTCCCATTATGCAATCATTACTGCACAGCAACTAATTTTAGGCTACTCTGTTTTCTTAAAAATCTGACATCAACAGGAATTGACATTTGTGTTCTGCCTGTACTGGACCGCTTCTGAGCTTAAAGCTTTTCAGTTCATTAAATACATATGCATCCTAAACCAGAATTAAAAGCTCTCACAGGAATCTACTTGCAGGCAAACTACGCAGAATTTTTTCTCTGCTTATCAGCTCCCTAGGTTCCTGCCCATTCCACTTTAGTATTTTATGCTACCTCTGCATAGCCCTACTCAACTGTATCTGAAGATCATAGACTCAAAGACATTTGGTACAGAACAAGTCACCAGAAATCCTATTTACAGTCATCTTGAGGTCTACTGGTTCCTTTTTCACAGACACAGCTCAAGTCTCATGCTTGATGACATTTTCATTAACACTCTTTTCAGGTTGAAGTTGCTGTCATATCTCTTGAATTCCTCGCCTCAAGCAATCCTCCCACCTCAGCCTCCCAAAGTGCCAGCATGACAGGCCTGAGCCACTGCCTGTCATTTTCATCTATTATCAACATTCATCTCCTTCTGCTACATTTGCATTAATTCACTACTGACATCTGGACAATAACAATTTTATAATTATTTTTTCTAATGCGCCCATGAGTACTCCTTCCTTTCTCATAATTACATCCTTAATGATGAATTTTGTATTTCTTATTAGTGTATATTAGTGTAATTACTTGGAGGAGTTATAGCCTTTCCTACTATTCAACAACAAGAACACATATTCGTTGAGTGTCTACTGCTTCCACTGTGATACCACAGGAGAGTCGGTGGTGAAAGAGATGAATATAGTTCTGGCCCTAATGGTGAAGATATTAAGCAGACCATCGCACAAATAATTATTATGTTAGAAAGCAGAAGAAAAAAGTATATATATGCCATATGTATAGTGTATATATATATATATATGTATGTATGCTGGAAATGCATAATGGGACTCAATATAATTTGGCAAGAACTGTAGGCTAGAAAAAGTGATGTTCAAGCTGAGATCTGAAAATGACTTGGAGTTAACGGTTCAATAGAAGAAGTGTCACTAGAGTGAGAGATATCTTGGCATAGTTAAAAACTCACTGAATGTCACTGTGGCTGGAGCTCAGAGCTAAGTAAGGGAAGAGAGCCGGGAAGGTAGGCAGGAGCCAGATCATGCCGGGTCTAGTAGTCTCTGAATTTTATTCAAGTTACATTAGAAGAATTTTTAAGCAGGGAATTGTCATAATCGGTCTGCATTTCAAAAGGATCACTCTCGAAAAGTGAGATAATCATTCTGGCTCAGATTATAGGAGGACATGAAGAGAAGCCAGCAAGAAGCCTTTCATAGAAGTTTAGGAGAGAAATGATGGATTTTTTGGATTACTGTGTTGGTCCCCCAAAATGGGAAAAATACTGTAGAAACAAAGCTAAGGAGACATGGTTTCCAGCCAGAACTGAGTAGATATTTAGGGAATATGAATTCCATTGGTGACATATTGAGTATGAGCCAAGAGTGTGAGTTCCACCAGGACAGTTTAGTTTTTGCGTGTTTTGTTCACTGCTTCATTCCTGTGCCTCAGGAGGCATTCAAGCAGAGATATTGAATGAGCAGTGAGATTATATGGATTCACCGCTCAGGAGAGAGGTTTAGACTGGAATATAAAATGTGGATGTCAGCTGTAGTCAGATGCCATCAGATGCCAGGAGAATGATGAGCTTCTCAGGAGGAGGCTGAAGAGTGGGAAAGACATGACCCAGGACCAGTCCCCAGTTTACTTGCTAACAGTTCTCTGTAGCACCCATGTGGTGGTCAAAGCACTTAATTATCATTCTCATCATATTCTGTGTGATACCTAGTGTAGATCATGCTCTGAAGGGATCCTGAAAGTGCTCAGGTCTCAGTGTCTCCACTGCAGCATTCAATTTGGATCTGCCCCACTGGAATACAAGCCCTTCATCCCTGCATTATTATTCCTCTCTCCCCACTCCTTCATTCCAGGGAAATGCATGGGAAAAAATTAGAAAAGTGAATTACAGTCCAAAACACAACATGGTGCTGAACTATCGATGGAAGATACAGATTTAATGCTTAATCCTTTCCAGCGATCATATCAGGACCCCAGTCAGACAAGTAGGTCACATTTTTAGCTAGGAAGGCAGTTCCCTACGCTTTGTGACTCAGTTGCTTTCTCTTCCTCTTATTTCTTCTTCCAGACTTTCTGGAAGAAGTTTTTTCTTCTATTTCTCACTCTTCGTAATGCACTTAGAGCAGAAATATTTGTCAATCTCCTGAATACACTTATCTGTGAACTAAATTTATTATGACAAAAAAAACATTGCCTTTATATACTGTTATTCTTTTTACATAACCTGTTTGCCACCAGAATCTTTGATATATTACTGACCTAATGAGCTTTGAGTCTGTACATTTCACACTTAATTTCTCCTTAATAAAATGAGATTTAATGAAATGCAATCTTTTCATAGTATGATAGTTGTTAAAGATACAAATGTGCTAATGAAATCAAATTATGTATCTTTATAAAAATTGCTTCTAAAGTGTAATTTGTTTATTCATGCCTCAATTTCACTTTCTAGGAAAATGTGATTATTAGAATGTAAACTTTCCTAAGTGATCAATGCAAATTGTCACCAACATGGAGAAATTAGAAGATGCTGAGAAGTTGAAAACAAGCAAACAAAAAACACAGAATTCTGTGCTTTGTGTGTCTACAATAATCAAAGATTATTTCTTTTATAATCAAACAAAATGATTTATTTTCAAAATACATACATTCAAATACAATCTGATTAAGAATCTCTTGTCAGTACATGGTCCCCCAAAACTCTAGTTAATGAAGTTCATAGAATACATATGACTATTACCATAATTGATTTTATATGACTAGTTGAATTGATTTTAAAATTTTTGCAAATACTAATAACATACTTGCTACATGACTTTTAAAAAGAACTGTTAACTCAATGAAAACATCATTATCTCAGTGAAATGCAAACAGGTCATTCTATAAAATGAGAACAATGATGCCTGCTTCACAAGGTTGTTGTGAAAACTAAATGAATTAATGTTTAGAAAGAATTCAGAATGGTCTCTGGCGCATAGCAAGCCAAATTCACTTTGACTGCTGGTGCCATTGACAAACATAATTCTTGTTTATCTGCATTAGCGATTATCATCAGAGTGAGGATCACAGCTATGTTGGAATTACAATCATTATTGTTTTAAAAATATGATACATTGGTTACTAAGCAGGAATCTGGTGCATAAATCAACTAATTTCTAAGGCTCTAGAAGAACCACTATTCAAAAGACTTCTTTGACCACATAATTGCTTTTTCAGGAACACCAAGGATGCCCATAAGGAAGTAAGTGTCCCTTCTGCTGCCACATTCCCCTAGCAAATGTTTCAGTTTGCCTCTGCCTGCTTGAAAACTGGCTCCAGCCTGGGCTGGAAGGAAATATGCGCTGAGATGGTGAGTGGCCTTCACTGAGGAATCTCTCACTGTGAAAATCATTTTTATTCACTTTTCCTAATATCAGTCATTCTTACCTTTCCTGACATGGTCACATTCTGGTTCTCTGTCTCCTTTCCCACTCCTTATGATCCTCCATGCCCACTCAGAACTGTCCTCCTGACCCTCAGCCAATGTTTGTCCTGGTCGGTTCCTTTTCAGTGGTTCCTGAAATATCAGATGAGACTGGCCCTGGGATGGGTCTTGGGACTATTCTGATCCCCTCTTGATTCCACAGTGTTCACTTAAACTTCGTGATTGTTTCTTTGGGCCTGGCTTCCGGTCTTTGTGTATGTCTGTAGCCAGCTCTACTCTAGTTTGACAGAGAGTTAAGGAAAGTGCTATGGACTCACAGGTTTCTATGTTTGGGAGGAATTATGAATCTGTCTGAGCTCATCTCTCGCCTCTTGCTCTGTACCTTCTTCTCCCTGCCTGAGCATGTTATAAGAAATCTGAGGAATGATAAGTACGCTAGTGAGGAGATAGTTCTAAGTCGCCTATTTCAAAGCTGTGTTCTTCCATTCCCCTCAGTCCCTATCCACATAGAATACAGCCTTCAGTGAAGAGCTGGGTTAGTTTCACTTGGGATTCTGTGATGAGGTTGGGAGGGACACAGCCCTGACCAGAGGGGTTGACAAGCTTTTACATCTTGGTTTTCCAGAACAAATCAAGAAAAAAATCCAGCCCCAACATGTACACTAATGGAAACACTGGGAGCACAGCACACAAGACATGCTCTCTGCCTCACTGCGGACACAAACCAGTACAAGTTAGAACCACGGTCTGATAATAGTCTACTTACTCCAAGGGGATAATCCAAACCTAAGGATTACCAGTGCTTCAGAATCCAAATAGACCTATGGCCATTGACCTCAAGAAACACATGGAGGTCTTTTCTAGCCTTCCATTGTTCTCTCACTTGCAGAATTGCTGGAGCCCACTCAACTGGAGAGGACCAACCACTAATTTTCTAAAGTATAACCACCAATGAAACAACATTCAGTAAAAGAAGAAGGAGGAGGAGGAGGAGAAGAAGGAAAGGAGAAGAAGAATTACTGATACCAACATTGATGAATCTCAAAATAATTATGCTGAGGTCGAGAAGCCAGACAAAATAAGAGTACATATGTACTATACGATTTTACTTACATAAAATTCTAGAAATACAAACTAACCTATAGTGACAGAAAACATATCAGTGATTGCATGAGGATGGGGAGGTGCCCACATAAAGAAAAAGTAGGAGAAAGGATTACAAAGTAGTATGAAGAGATTTTTGGAGGTGATGAATGTGTTCATTGGCTTGGCCTTGGTGCTGGTTTCACATGTGGGCCTGTGTCAAAACTTATTAAATTGTCCATTTTAAATTTGTGCTATTTATTATAGGTTAATTATATCTCAATAAAGCTATTTTAAAAGTCTATGCCTACCTCTACCTATTAATATGGTATGTGATATTAATATATTTCCAGAATTTTAAATCAATTCTGCATTCCTAGAACAAATCTCACTTGTTCAGGATTTATTATTTTCTTAATATGGTATTGGAGTCTGCTTGCTAATATGCTATCATTTTTGCATTCTAGATCTTTTGTATTCTAACTTTAATTTCTTTAAATGGTTATTTGATATTCAATACTGGAAATTTTCATTATCTGAATTTTATATGGTCTGAATCTAGTATTTGTTGTATTTGCTGACTTTTACTCATGGTTTATTTTCTGGCATTTTTCATTGGGAATTTGCATTTGTTTTAAGCTAACATCTGAGAATCCTAAAGGGCTGAAGTAGGAGATGCTTTTCCAGAATATGTATTTACTTAGGCCAGGCACCAGGAAATACTACCAACCAGGGCTATTTTGTTTTCTCTACTTTGTTTTTTCCTGGCTAAGTGAGTAGTATAAATTCAAACTCCAACAATTGCAAGAGAGTAGATAAGGATAAAAATTATCAGAGGGAATAAATCTTATTATCTTTATTGTTGTTTTTCACCCAGTGCTGCAGCCCAGACAGATTTTCCCTTCACTGCTTTTTGCTGCTTTGTCAGATTTTTTTCTTACATATGATTTCATTGAGGTCATAGCCCTCTCAACAGGTCCTGACATTTATATTCACATCCAGTCTCCACATCCTTGTCTTACATAGGCACAAATGTACCGATTCATTTCCTTAGTGAGTGTAAACCCCAACACTCTAGATTCCAGGTATCAGCTTCTGCCCTAGGGTAAGCCATGCCACTATGTTTAGAAGCCCTGATTTTTATGTTGCAGTCCTGATTTCAACTCACAGTTTTTCTTTTAGCTCTTGGGAATTTTCCTTACTTTCTTGCAAATTCAGCCATTTAAAAAATATATTTGTTGTTCAGGATCTTTGTGCATTTCAACAGGATGGCTCTTCAGAATATCTGACCCATATGCCACTGGAAAGTGGATCCCCTCTTGTTTTAAGTATGAGACTTCTCTCTGCATTAAATTAGGCCCCTGCGTAACATATAACCTGGTCAGAAAACAATCAGTAGATGAGTAGAAAACTTATTCACATGTCTTAGTCTATACCCTTGGGCTTTTATGACCCTAAGGATGTTTACAAATTTATGCATACTCTTTCTAGGGTTTTCTGGACTGTTGATTGTAGTCAGTGTGGATGACAAACAAAAATATCCAATACTAATTGTGCCCTCCCATGTTACCAAGATTGAGAGATGTGAATTTCTCACTTCTATGATTTTCCACAGGAGGCTCTGAATGGGGACCTGTTGCTCAGATAGCCACTGGCTGTTAGGATCTGCATGCTTTATTAACTACTTACTCACTGCAGCATCACTAGTGGCCACAATCACTGCATCACTGCAAAAAATGAGCTCTATCTCAGAGGACCACTGAAGTCCAGCCAACTTTCCAACAGCAAAACATGATCTTTGCTTCGGTGCCAATACTGCTTGGGTGAAATCTGAAATATCCCTACAAGGTTGAACCAGACACATCAAGACAAGCTAAACAGTTCCAATCAACCTGTCACAATGGATGCAGATTGTGTATGAGAAGCAACCTAACTGGTTCACTCGTCAATCAAGGTTTGTATTTTCCACTGTGATAAAAAAATCTAAGCTAGAAAGATGACTAAGCCCAGCCCTGGTGTGGGGGTGGTGCTATCACCAGATAGCGCTATAAGAGCCATGCTTTTTCTTAATTGCTAAGTCTTGATTTTTTTTTTTTTTAATCCATTCCCAATTGCCTTTTTGTGTTCCCAGACTAATGGAAACATATCCAGTCAGAAATGGAATATTCCCAGTTGGAAAAGAGGAGAGTAAAAACAAGTAGAGAGTAGATGATGCTCAGTCAGTGAGGATCACCTGACCACGCCATTGCCAGCCTCTCTGATTTCTTCTGACCTGTTCTCCCCTCCTTTTCTACCTCATCATCTAATGGTTCTCAATATGTTTTATGTGGCAGAATCATAGGGGCACTTGTTTAAAATGTTAAAAACAAATGTTCTGGTTCCATTTTAAAACTAATGAGAAACCGAGCACAGGGTCTGGAGTGTAACAGGTTCTTCAAGCTATAACACAAGTGGTCCCAGCACTTTACCTTAAGAAACACTCTTAGAGTGTAATTACACAAACCTAGATAGCATAGCCTGTGACACGCCTAGGATATATGGGATGGCCTATGGCTCCTAGGCTACTCACCAGAACAGTGTGTTACTGTACTGAATACTGCAGGCAATTGTAACACAAGGGTGTTTGTGCAGTTAAACATACCTTAATATAGAAAAGATATATGTAAAACACAGTATAAGAGATAAATGGTGCACCTGTCTAAGGCACTTACCATGAAATAGAGTTTGCCTGTCTGGAAGCTGCTCTAAGAGTGTCCGTGAGTGAGTGGTGAGTGAATGTGAAGGCCTGGGACATTGCTGTTCACCACTGTAGATTTTATAAACACTGTACAGTTAGGCTACACAAAATTTATAAGAAATATTTTTCTCTTCAATGATAAATTAACCTTAGCTTACTATAAGTTTTTTACTTTATAAACTTCAATTTTTAAAAACTTTTCTGGCCGGGCACAGTGGCTCAAGTCTATAATCCCAGCACTTTGGGAGGCCGAGGTGAGTGGATTGCCTAAGCCCGCGGGTTCGAGACCCACCCGGCCAACTTGGCGAGACCTCATCTCTACAATAAATCAAAAAATTGACCGGGCGTGGTAGCCGCGCCTGTAGTTCCAGCTACTTGGAAGGCTGAGGCGGAAGGATCGCCAGAGCCCAGCGAGTTGACACTAGAATGGTCGTGAGTGTGCCACTGCACTCCAGCCTGGGCGACGGAGTGAGACTCCAACTAAAAAAACAAAACAAAAATCTTTTTCACTGTTTTGTAATAACACTTAGCTTAACAGATAAAAAACACATTATACAACTATAGCAAAATATTTTCTTTATATTCTTATTCTATAAGCTTTTCTTTCTATTTTAATTTTAACTCTTTGAGGTAAGTCCTTTAATTATCTCTGCTTTAAAAGTGAGGTGATTCAGATAGAAGTTAGTAACTTACCAAAAATGAGATAAACAGTAGGAAGTGGAGTGAGATTCAATGCCTTGCTTCTATCACTACACAAGAAAATGGAACCCAGAGCAGTGAAGCTATTTGCTTAAGACTACACAGCTGTCTAGTACTGGAGACAAAGCAAGAATTCAAAACCTAACTCCCCATCCAGGATTCTGAGATAACCTAGGATGTGTGAATAAACTTAGAAATCATTTTCAGCTGCCCACTGGAAAGAGAGACTTGCCCAGAGGTGTGGTGGCAGGAACCCTACTCAGGTGTCAAAGTTTGATACATTCCTTTGTCTTTATTTGTATCCTTGGATAATAATGTGACTGGATATAAAGTTCTTACAATCTGACAATCTGGATCAAAGCTTTTCCTCACATCTTGACTACTCCAGACAAAACTCTTTCCAGCATGACAGGAGAGGTAGTGGGGAGTAAGGTACACATATAGTAACACAGCAGGGATTCTCTCAAAAACATTGTTTCTGTGGAAAGATGCGCCTCAGAGTTTATGGCAGAATCATAGAGGAAGGAGATTAATTTAGGGAGATGGTTTTCTGGAATTAAATGTCTATTAATTGTGATTTATCAAACTGGAATTTGCATAATTCTGGGAAGCACTGAGCTCAAGGTACACATTATGGCATAACAAGGAGATACATTTATCCATGTACAGTATTTGTATGATACTATTGAAAGACAGAATGCTCAAACTATTTGAGAGAATAAATGTTTCCAATTCTTTGGTGCACTTAAAATGCTCTCTGGGGAATAAATTAGAGAGGGCTCTAAAGAAAAGCTCGCTCATCAATGTCAGTGGCTCCCTGGAGGAAGCGAACAGAAAATGAAGATTCTCAAGATTTTCTCTCAGAATGGGTTTCTTAGATCTCTTGTAGCCCTGGAAATCTAGGTCTTAAAGCACCATCAGATGATTCTGATACAAATGATTCATGCAGTTGTTAGAGGATCTCTGCTGATGTGCTAATTATGCAACCATGCACCTTATTTATTTATTAAAGCAGATCCCTCGAGGACTTCCAGAATCCTACTAATTGGGATTGAGAAACGCTTGCAGAAATTCTGTGTAAAATTTGCAATTACTAGTTGTGTATTCTGGAACTTTATCATTTGTTGATTTACTGCCACTGCAGAAAAACTGGACTAGTAAAATTTCATTTGCAGCTTGCCTTTGTCCACTCCCCACAGACCTAATCATGAGATGATATAACTGGAAGCTGAAGATTTGCCCCCACAACACTCTTGGCTCTCAAAACAATTCTTAACCAGTAGAAATTGAAGAAGCTAATGACTTTACAACTGTACGCCATGTCTGGAAGTCCTGAAAATGATCCTTTTATCCAGCCCCTCCTGAGCTCCAGTTCCAGTAGCAGGATCTTTGTACCCTAGTCCCAGCATTTTCCTCGTTCCTTTTTTAACTGTGTAAGTGATTTTTTTGTGTTATGAAATTCCAAGGGCTGAAACCCCATCAATGAACCAGCAATGATCTTTTTGAACTTCCTGCCTTGACCCCTGACTTTTGACTGCTACAGGATTCCCTCAATGGTTCGCCTGTCTGCCCTGATCACCTTCTGACATCCATTGAGCAAACTTCCTTGATCACCTGCTGCACTCTGCTGAGTCTGACGATGGTCTGCAGCTTTTCCCCAACCCAGTTCAAGTTCTGATATTTTCTTACAACCATTCAGGGTTTTCTGAAACCATCTCTCTGGCATATTTAAGATATGTTAAAAATCTTTTGTGCAATCACATAAAAGTCACTTATCATAGAAAAAGCACCTCTGAAACAACTTAAAAAATAAAATGAGCTGCTAAAATAAAAAGTTCCACATTTTAAGATAATTTTAATTTTCTGATGTTACAGGAGAGCCCTTTGTATTTTATTCAAATTCATGAACAATAGATAACATTTCTTCTAAGATGTTTCATTACATTTGCAGCATACAAATATAAAGTTTCCTAAAATGGCCTCCTGTCAAATACATATGATTTCTATTTGTCTGCTGTTAATGTAATTGACTAAACACTCGATTCTACTGATTATGCTTTCCCTTGTAAACCACTTACTTTATAGGCATAAGCAGCTGTGTTTATGCTTCTGTGATTTTCTGGTTTCATTATGAAGTTTTCAGCATGCGATTCGAGAGCAATAGACAGTCTAAGCACCCAGGCACCAGCTGGCAAGTTCTTTGCCGATAAAGGCAATATTCCATCAATGCTTGTAAATGTCACATAGAAGGATACACATGTGCGCTTATAAAACCACTTCAGCCATAATCATTGTGAACATGAACAGGAAGAAAACACTAGCTTTTCGGGAAATAGTGGTTCCATCATCAAATACCTGAATTTAACCAAGAGCTCAAGTGCTTCCTCTCTTGCCCCTCCTTCAAACTTAGAACTATGAAAAAATTTTTTTAAGTTTTATTTTATTATAGAGATGTGAGGTGCAAGTGAGGATTAACTACAGAAGAAGGCTGCATGCAGGTGAAGTTTGGGCTTCTAACTGGCCTTCACTCCCCCTGGTAGTGGACCAGGTAACCTTTGTGTTGTCACACGTCCTCCACCCACCTTCCCTCCCTCTCCTAGCAATGCTTCAAACTGTAAGAATCCTAGAAAAAAACGTAGGAAACATCTTATGCACACGGGCGGAGGCAAAATTCTTGACCAAGTCTTCAAAAGCAAATGCCATTCAAGCTAAGATAGGCAAGTGGGAATTCATCAAACAGCAAGACTTTTGCACAGCAAAAGAATCAAGAGGGTAAAGAGACAACCCACGGAATGGGAATTTCGTTTTTAAACTTAGGAGCTCAGTATAAATAAGAAAGGGTGCACTTAAGAGAGGCAGGCAGGCAGACAAAGGGGGAAGGAAGGTTGATTGAGGATATTCATGCAGAGAAATAGCTGGAAAAGAAGGGGGGATAAAAGAAGATTGAGGAGAACTAATAAGGTATAAAAGAAATAGAGAATGACTAAGAGACTCAGTCGTCACCCAGCAGGTGTTTGTTATCAAAGTCTCTAAAACATTTTATTAAAGAGCATCTGCCCATCCCCCTCCAGTCCCTGGCAACCACTATTCTATTATTTACTTCTATTCCTTGGACTAGTTCAATAGGTATGAAGTTTACAGTTATTCAAGATGAATAAATTCCAGAGATCTGTTGTATAATATAGTGCCTGTAGTTAAAAATGGGGTATTGTGTACGTCAAAATGTATCAAGAGGGTAGATCTCATGTTAAGTATTCTCACCACAAAATAACAACAACAAAACAAAAAACCCACAGAGAAGCAAGGAAACTTTTGCAGGTGATGGATATGTTTATTAACTGGATTGTGGTGATGGTAACATATATGTATACATTTGCCCAAATTCACTATTATTACATACAATAATTATGTACAGTGTTTTGTACACAAGTTGTACTTCAATAAAGCAACAAAAGATTAATTAGACAATATATCTTTTTTAAAAAGCACTTTATTACACTTATTTATCTCTAAAGTCTCATGAAAAAGAATGCTGGAGAAAAAGCTGTTTTAAAATCTGGTTCTGCTGTTTACCGTTGGCAAGACCATATGCCACCAAAGATGTTAAACACCAATATTACAGAACACAATATTTCTAATAGCATGGTTGCTGTATTGTAATTTGCCAAGTGCAAATACCAGCTGAATTAAGCTGTTTTCCAAGGAAAATATTGTTGTAAAAAAACACAGGAATGGCTGTCTTTTGGCTTGCCAAACATGGCGGCCTTTCATTTCTTCTTGTCCTGCTTCTCATCTTTCCTCTGTTGCCTAGTACTGCTCTTCAGAGCCCTTGAAAGGAAGAATGAAAGAGAAAGACGTTTGTTTCTATCGCCTTTTGGAAGTCTGTGCAGAGTATAGTCTGTTTATTGTAAAACAAATTTAATAGAAATATTAACATGTTATAACTGGATAGAGACGTTATAGTGATTTCTATTCTTGACTTTATTCTTTCTTGAATTTCCCAAATTTTCTACAATGATCATATACAATTTCTATAATCATAAGGAAACAAAATTGAAGGAACTCGTGAGTATATTTCATTCTAGTACAATTTTATGATTCTGTTGTCCTCTTGATATTTTCATCATTATAACCTTATAAAAATTTGGTATTAGCTTAAGAATTCCTTAGAGGACTCTAAGTAAATTGCTTGACCTACAGACTCATTATAATCTGAATACCTTTGGCAAACTAAGAGTCAAACATAGGTTTTTTTGGAGAGGGAACAATAAGGGGGAAGTTTCATGCTACAGGGGGATACTTGTAAAGATCCTCAGAAAACATTAAGAATGACAAAAACAAGTTGCATATGTGGTGAAAAAGAAAAAACAAGGTTTAGAAAAATTCTGAGTTGACTTCAGTAAAAATGAACTAAGGCCAATTAGTGTTTTTGTATTTGCAATACAGAATACCTGTTGAGATTACAAGACCTGTGAGTAAGACATTAGCATCCAAAATGTTAAAAAGATCAATTGTATAGCCTGATATATTAACACAAGGGAGAGGACTAAGTTGAAAATTATTGAATTTTTATTATTATTACTGAATTATTATTATAATGACTATAAAGAGGAAAGCAATATAATTATGTATGCATATATACATACTGATATTTATAAACTTTTAAATTTATTTTTACCTGAAAGAAATTGTGAAAAACTTTGTCATTGGTGAGTCATGATAGTCTCATTCTTAGATAAAGAAGATATAATCTTGAAGTTCCTTCTGTTGGATTTGAAAGCTTGCTTCCTGGAAAATCAGTAATGTTTTTCTATATCTTTTTCACACTTTAATGTTTATTTTTAATGTTTATTTTTAGCTTCCAATTTTAAATTGTAAATATTTTTCTTTAGTTGCTAAAATAATTATTCAGTATGTGTTTTTTTGTTATGGTAAACAACTAATTAGATACAACTTTCTTTTCTCAGAGACTAATCATTTTTTGGATAGTTTAACATCCCAATATGAACATAATCTTTTAACTAGTTGGATAACAAACGTGAATGTATAAACACAAACATTTATGGTCAGTGATAATGCTGCTACATCTTAGATTATTCCTGCTTACTAATTCAATAAGATATAGAGTTGCCTCTTTTAACAAAATACTATATTTACATCAATTAACTACCACTAAATATAAAAATACCTTTTCGCCACACCCTCTCCAGCAATTGTTATTTTTTGAGTTATTGATAATTGCCATTGGGGTTGCTTGTTTTTTTTTGGTTTTGGTGCATTTGAGTTCCTTATAGATCCTACATGTTATGCCTTTGTCAGATATACAGTTGGCAAATATTTTTTCCCATTCTGTGGGCTAGCTCCCTGCTCTCTTGATGGTTTCTTTTGCTTTGCGAAGCTTGTTAGTTTGATGAGGTCCCACTTGCCTATCTTATTTCTTATGGTATGGGCACTTAAGGTTTGGGTCAGGAATTGGTTGCCAGTTCTTATTTCCATAATGGTGTCTCCTGCATTTTCTAAGATTCTAATGGTTTGAGTTTTTACGTTTAAGTCTTTGATGCATTTAGATTTAATTTTTGTATATGGTGATAGATAGGGGTCCTGTTTCAATCTTCTGCATGTGACCAGCCAGTTTTCCCAGTACCATTTACTGAACAGGTTCTCCTCTTCCCAGTGGTTGTTGTTGGAGGCTTTGTCAAAGATGAGTTGGTTGGGAAATTGAGTGTTTGCTTCTGGATCCTCTATCCTGTTTCATTGGTCTATATGCCTGTTCATGTACCAGTACCAGATTGTTTTGATTACTGTAGCTTTATAGTAATATTTGAAGTCAAAACCAGATTTTCAAAACTACTTCATGTATTTAAATTTTTTTCTCAAGGAGTTTGCTAAGATATTCAGGTTTCATATTCTCTAGAAATGCTTTTTCTTCCAATTCTGGCACTGTTCCTTTCCCATATAAATACTAACAGTTCATATTTTAGCTATAATTTTAGATATTAGATGCCCATAGTAATTATTTATTTCTATGTTCTCTGGTGAGCCAGTAGCTTTCTCATCATTAATCTCTTTATGATTATGCATTTATTATTTTTCACTTACTTCTGTAAGATCTTCCTTACAGATCATGGAAAAACCATTTGACATAGTCAAGATGAAAATGAGAAAGATTTTTTAATTTAAGGAAGCAATTCTTAACTTCTGGCATTGTGGTTTTGCTTATCACAGTGGTAGTGTATTATAAAATTGGCATCTCAGCATTTCTTCATTCTGAACTTTCTACTATGTTCATTTACTCAGTAAACATTTATTAAACATCTAATATGTGCCATGCACATTTAGAACTGAAGATAAAGAGTAAGACAGACATAGCTCCCACCCTCATGGAGTTTACATTCTCTTGAGGGACACTTACAGACAAAAACAGGTAAACAGACAAATTATGTAGTTGCCAGTTGACATATGAAGGACATAGACAAGAAGAAGACTGATACTATCAGAGAGCAAATTGTGTTAGGTATGGTGATCTCTGAAAAGATGACATTAAAGTTGAGCGGCACAGAAGAGAAGAACTAGGTCTGTTAAGAGGAGGGAGGAGCATTATTTTAGCAGACTACTGAATGTGCATAGGCCCTGAGGCAAGAAAAAGTTCCTTTAGTCTAAGAACTGAAAGTACACTAGCCCACTATTAAGGTTATGGATGGGAATAGTGGGGGAAGTCAGGGATAAAGAGAAGAAAAATAAAGAACAATCAGTAGGTTTCTGATTGTAATGAATGAATGGTAGTATTGTTTACTGAAATGGGGAAGAGTTGTATGTATTTAGGATTGGGGGAGCTCAGCAATGTTTTGAGAGAGTTTGAGCAAAGAGGTCAGTTGAGTGATTAAAATTGTTGCTACGTTAAAGAAGAAACCACAGAGAAGAAACTTTAATTATTGCCGAGAAATTTAGAATATTCCTAAGATGTTAATAAAATTTATAGAAACAAAACAGTATTCTAGAGAAAACACTAAGATTATCAAGCATTAAAAGGAAAGCAATCTATCTTGGGAAGTCTAAAGGAATTCTGACATGTACAAAGATTAAAAAGTTAGAAAGCCAAGTTAAAAGGGATTAAAATTCTATCCAAGTAGAAAAAGGCATGATCTGTAATAGCGGTTCTCAAAATATGGTCCCTAGACAAGCAGCATGAAGACAGCAGTACTTTTTTTAAAATGTTGATTTTCTAAAAATATTTGTAGAATTCAAGTAATCAGACATCCTATTTTTATTTTTATGCGGATTTTTTTGTTAACCATGCTTTATACTTTTAAAATTCCATGACTCACAAAACTCAGTAGCAATAATGTATGTAGGTTTAAACTAGGCTGATTTCTGCTAATTTCTTTCACATTCATTATAAATCTTTAGCTTAGTTTTAATTTACCTTGCATTGTTATCTCATACAACTTTAGAAGATGGAAGATATAAAGCATAATCTTGGTCAATAATAAAGACATTGGTACACAAACATTCCATAGACATAAAAGTCAGTAATTATACTCACAATCTAAATATCCATAGGCCATACAACCACATACTACTTCCAGAGATCTCAATTTAATCTGATAGAGAAGTAAACCCAAGAAATAAGATTCATAATTAAAATAGAGACATAAAGATAAGAACAATAGTTCTTTTAAACAAACATTTCTTTGCTTTCTCCTAAAAATTACAACAAAACATTATCTTAAAACACAAAAATTATTTAAATAACCATTTAATAATAAATGATTATTTATTAATAAAAACAGTAGCTGATATGATACTACAATATACATAATATCTCTAAATAACTCCAAGTCAAAAAGGCTGATTTCACAAAAGTAGCTTTAAAAACTCAATTTTTACCCAGGATTTTTTTAAAATTTTGGTTTTACTATATTTGTTTCCAGATAGACTTTAAGATTAAAGATAAAAATCAATAATTTTATAATATGAACTGCTACTAGAAAATTTCCAGGAGATTATATTATCTAGGTATTATTAAAAATACAAGGCACTAGAGTTGTATATAAAAAGTAAATCCTGTATAATCAATGATCCAAAAAAGAAGTAAATCCATTATTCCAAGATTAAAGCAGGAAAAAAAATGGAACTGAAAAAAAAAATACACATTTCTCCTCTTGTACTCAATTTCAGTGGCCTAAACAAAAGATAAATGAACAACTTAATTGTAAAGGGATCTGATGAATGTATTGAAAAAGGCATTCTAAGCAATGAAGCAGTGACAATGACAAATTCAGACACATTATTGCTAATTAGTTTTAAACCATATCCATTGTGGTTTCAATAAACCTGAATATAAGCAGTATCCCATTAAAAATGTTTCTACATGTAAGTGAATATGTACAGAGATAACCTAGAGGTCTTTTAAGTCTATACAACAGGTATAACTGATTATTAACCCTAAATTCAAAACAATCATTACTGACAGTACAAAGATATGAGAAACTCTCAAATGAAAACCTAAAATCCTTTATTTTAGTAAGCCTTCATTAACACTCAGTAGTAATACTTTTAATATTGAGACCAATAATAGCTTCTTCAGTTCTTATTCTTTGAATTGGAATCTATTTAATTCTACTTCAAAGCTGACTCACCATTGCACAACTTGTATATAAACATACATCTAATTTAACTACATATGATTGTATCACACTGCTTTACCCAAAACCCATCTTTCAGAGTTTACCTGCTAGTTTTGTTTATTTGTTTGTTTTTCAGCGGCACTTCTTTATTCTTTGTAGACTGTATCACCCTATTTATCTTATAATGTGTATTTATGGTATCTATGCATCAAACCCTGAGCTAAGCCCTTTACTGGCTTTATTTAATGTTCATAGTAACCTTTATATAAACTACAGGAACTATTACTATCCTATTCTATATATTAAAAAATCAAGTATTAAAAAGAGATAATTTATCTAATGTAACAAAGCTAACCAGGAGTTGAAGATAGACTCCATCCTAAGTCTATCTGGACCAAAGTCCATGGTGTTCTTAATTATTCTCCCACCACACTTAAATGTTTAATTCTTTCTTTTCTGTCTCCTTTTTAGCTATTCTATTTCTCCTTATCTCCTTTAATTGTAGGTTACATTTCCAAGACTCTATTCACCACTCTTTTCTTCCCCTATTCCTTTAGTAAGCTCATATACCCTGAAAATTTCAACATGGTCATAAAACAAGATTCCAAAATCTATGTTTTGTACTTTCACTTCAGTGTTAAATTTTCAAATTCCTGATATATTCAATTGGATAACCTGATATTATTCCCAAACTCAGATTAGATGATTTCCAAGATTCTTTACAACTGCAATTTGAATTTCACACCAAAAACTCAATTCTTCTTAGCCCTCCTTCCAAGTTATTTTATTTCAGACCTTGGAAATAGCAGTCTTCTATACTCTTATTCTCTTTATTTTCTACGTGAAACTGTCATCTAGTCCAACCATTTTTCCCCAAGGAATATCTTGTGGATTTGAATTTTCTACTTCATTCTTTCTACTACCACTTTTTCCTGCCCTCGGTATTACTTTACTTCAATCTTTCATGTTCATCATCACTGATCTTCCAATTGATAACACTATATACAATTTTTATCAAACCACTGTGCTCAAGAAACATATACAAGTACTATGATGCCTACCACAGAAAAACTAGCTGGTTTGCAAGGACCTCTTTAATCCAGGCCCAAGTTACCAAAAAAAATTAAGTCCTACTGCATGCTCCCTCATTAAGTCATTCCCCAGGGTCTACCCCAGGTCTTCTAAGCTTCCATACTGTTCCATACATCTTGGAACACCAGATCGTCTCCCCATCATCTACCCATATCCTTCAATATCTCACTTCTTCTACATGTCTTGAATGGAGCCTATTCCACATAGGTTCATGGGTATTACAAAAGGAAAGAATACAGGCTAAACACAGAAAACCTGGGTTCTAAGTCTTGTTCTGACATTATGCACTAGCGTGATTCGGAGCAGATTTTTGAGGTAACAACTAGACCAGACTTCTTTTTCCTCATCAGTAAAACAAGGTATAGAAATAGAATATCTCTAAAATCTCTGTTTTAAAATTCCTTAACTCCTAGAACATTTATTGTCTTAATATTGTACCATTCAATCGTAAAGGTTTTATGAGTATTTAATTTTATTTATTTTTCTTTTTTTATTATAAAGATGTGGGGTACAATTCAGGGTTAGATACAAATGTTGATTATGCAGGGACCCTTGATGATGAGGTATGCCCCTCTCTCCCCTAGCAGTTTCCCTTAACTGCCAATCCCACCTCTCCTCCCCTGACAGATTCCCACTACTGCCAATCCCTTTCTTATAATATTATAATTGTTCAAGGTCCGCTTATGAGTGAGAACATAATGTACTCTGTTCTTTGTTTCTGTGATAGATCACTGAGTATGGTTGACTCTAAATCCATCCAAGTTGCTGTGACGTCCATATGTTTGTCCTTCTTTATGGCTGAATAATATTCCATTGTGTATATATATCACATTTTTTTAAACCCAGTTATAAACCTCTTGGAGATAAAAGGTATATATTATGTGTTTTATGTTTGTGCAAACTCAGCAAGGAATGGCACAGTGCTTGGTAACAAAATGGTTCTCTTTTAGCTATTTTATTTTGGTCATGGATCATAAAATTACACAGATAAACATGGGACTAGAAACAAAATGTATTACATTTAAAAAATGTTTATTTTGTATCCTGTTAACAGAGTATCTGAAATTCCTAAGTCTCTGGTCCAGTGCATTATTGAATCACAAATATCTAACACAACTGAATGATTAAGGTATTCAATGTTATATTTTCTCTTTGGAATGGAAGATGTTTATTTAAATACATTCCAGTGGCTATTTCCATAACTTCAGCTAACCATTCCTGAGAATACATCAGAACATCAACTTTTGTGATAAAACCTTATTATCAAACCAACTTTCCTTAAGACTACTAAGAAAAGCAGAGTCAGCTGCAAAATGCCTATCTAGGCTAGAAAGTAAGCTTTGCCAAAGATGCTCCTAGTACTATAATTGTAATTGCTTCTTAGGAATTAGAATCATGAATTTTTTTCAGAGACAAGTATTCAAACAGGGGTATCATCTCTCATATTCCAGATACGTACCAATTGAAAAAAATTACTAGTATGCATATATATGTGTATGTGCATATACAAAGATACATTTCTGGTAGCTTCATGGATTATTCACTGAATAATTTATAATTTTATTGTATTTTATTTATGTGTTAATTTTATAGTATATTTAAATATTTAGTATAATCACCTACTTTATAACAATTTAAAGGAAGTTTTGTTTAAGGTTTGAATCTTACTAATTAATCACAGAATCACAGAGGTAGAAGAGGATCACAGGCCTACACCCAATGTTTGTTACACAGGAACTCAATACATAAATATTTGTCTAACTGATCTCATAATACTAGAAAGAATAAAGGAATACCATCCAATATAGTGGCTTCCAATTTCAGCTCCATCATTCATTTAAGCAGTTGGCTCACTGTCATCTCACTTTCCTTACTCTAACTTGCTCTACCTATCACACATTATCCAAGCATTAGGAAAAGAAAAAAATTCTATAAATTAAGGTATTATTTCTTTTACAGGCATAAAACACACAGAACCCCCAATAACTCCTTCTGAACTCTATTGTTTTAAATTATGGCAGATGATCATACTATCTGAGTAAAAAAAAAAAAGTAAAGCCAAGAATGCAGGTTTATTAATTCGGATAACTAATATTATTAGCCACCCACTATGTACCGTATGTATTCAATACCAAGAGTAAAGAGATGAAAGACATAACAAAATGCAGATCCATAGTGGTATGAGAGATATATATAAACAAATAGAAGCATGTTCAAAGTGAAATTGGTCACTTAGCACTAAGGAAAGTTTGGGCAAACGGGGAATGTCTAGGTGGCATTTAAGCTTAAAAGGATCAGTAGATTTTTCCAGATGTAAAGGTAAGGGGCAATAGAGGAACAAAATATGCAGGGGAGAAGAAAATGATGGTTGGAAATCTTTGAGACTCAATACAGAAAAAGCCTAGAGGAAAGTGGAAAGAAAAGAAACTGGTAGAGTGGGCAGAGATTTGAACTAAAGAGCCACATTATATAGCAGTGGGGATCACTAAAGAATTTTAAGCAGCAAAATGTGTCAGAACTTTGTTTTAGAAAAATGACACTAGATTGGGAGAGGTGGCTTCTGAAGGCAGGGAGATAAATTAGGAGAATAATGCAGTCTCCTTGGATGGAGATAATGAAAGCTTCACCTAAAGCAATGAAGATGGGAAGAAAATATTAATGAAAATAGCATTTACAGTACTTAGTATATATTTTAAATACATGAGGACCAGAGGAGAGAAAAAAATAAAGTCACCTCTTAAGTTCTCTCTTTCCTTTCTCATTCCCAGTTCAATGTGCCAGATTGGTCTGGCCCACCTAATACCATCAACACCTCCCAAGTTTCCCATTTCCATTAAGATTTTTGACCTACTGGATCCCTGTCCTGATCACCATGCTGAGACTCTCCCAACACAGACACTATATGTTCTACAACTTGTGTTACAAGTCAGTGACACTGTGAGTTCCTTTGCATGTGCATCCAGGAGCCTCAGCTCAACTGTACCCCAGAAGGTTGTTGCCTGCTTGCTAAGCAACTATGGACCAACTCTGGCCACAGCAGCTCAGCAACCTTCTCCTGCAATCACATACAACTTCTCTAACAAGGTCTAAACTCCAACCTTGGGGAGGACCCCCCTTCCAAGTCATTCTTTCCTTGAATAATCTCCTTCAGCCCTAGTATGTCAGTTATAGTCCTCTTTACATTGTATAATTACTCACCTATCATACCTTAATCATTTTTTATATTAAACTTACTCTGTTTAAAATTACTTTGTGGTTTCTCTCTCCTGATTAGACTCAGATATTGATGACAATAGTAAAAAATAAATAACCTACTACCCGAGAATAATAACATGACCCCCAATAACTAGGACATATTTTTAAAATTACTTGAGAAAATAAAAGTAATCACCTATTAAAATAAAAGTAATCAAAAAAATAAAAGTAATCATTCATTTGATAGGGCCTCAGCATCAGAAGTCATAAAATTTAAAACTTTAGAATAAGAATCTGTTATACATGATAAAAGTTAAAAAAATGGAAAAATAACCATAAATGATACGAGTTTAGGTACTTAGAAATGAGGACATACACAATTAAAGGCCTCAGAATAACACTGGCAAGCTCCCATCTCATGAATGTTAGGTTAAAAATCATTCACATTCTGTTAAAGCCTAGTGCAGAACAGTGAATCAGTTCAGAAAGCCAACAAGATCAAGGTGAAACTCAAACTCCTAGTTTCTCAAACAGCCTAGTTTCAGGCCCATTTTTTTTCTCTCTTTTTACTGTGGTAAAATACACATAAGAAAAAATTACCAAATTAACCATTTAAAATATACAGTTCTGTGGTAATAAGTACATTTATAGTCTTACCACCAATCTCTAGAACTTTTTCATCTTTCCTAACTGAAACTCTGTACCCATTAAACAATAACTCCCCATTCCTCATTCCACCTGGCCTCTAGCAACTACCACCCTACTTTCTGTCTCTATGAATCTGACTACACTGTGTACTTCATGTAAGTGAAATCATACAATATTTGTCATTTTTTTGTTTCACTTAGCATACATAATGTCTTCAAGTTTTATCCACGTTGCATCATATGTCAGAATTTCATTCATTTTTAAGGCTGAATAATATTCCATTGTTTATTCATCTATCAATGGATACCTAGGTTGCCTCCACCTTTTGGCTACTGTGAATAACGCTGCTAGGAACATGAGTATGTCAGTATCTGAGTGCCTGCTTTTACTTCTTGTGGGTATCCACTCAGAAGTAGATCTGCTGGACCACATGATAATTCTATGTTAATTCTTTGACAAATTTCCATATTACTTTCCATAGTGGCTATACTGTTTTACATTCCTACCAGTAATGCACAAAGATATCCATTATTTTTTTCATGCTTCCACTTAATAAACACCCATGACATAATGGCATTTACTTAAAAGCATTTATTCATTCAATTAATTTATAGTTATTTATTGAGTTATTACTATATGTTAAGTACTGTTCTAGCCACTGAGACTACAGCAGTAAAGAAAAAAAATGCCACTACTCTCATGAAGTTTATATTTTAGTGAGGTAATACCAGCACAAAATAAGAAATATATGTCAGACAATGATAAATACAATGGAAACAAATAAAACAAGGTTAAGAGGATAGAAAGTAATGGAGAGTGTTTTGAATGGAGTGATGAGAAAAGTAGTCTCTGAATGGTAACATATAGTGAGTTCTTAGGAAAGCAAAGAAAATAGTTATGCAAGATCAAAAAGAGCAAAACAGATTTGTTCCCCAGAAAACTGATGCTTCATAATCTCTTAGCCAGAAAGCTATATAATATCTATGTAAGATACTATTACTTAAAAGAAAAGTTACTCCACTGTTTTAAATTGCTTAAAGAAGTTTCAAACTTTTAGTAAACACTTGGAAGTTGACCATTTATTTACAGAGAAGTTAAAAGAGGACACATTAACAGATTTAAAGGATAATTGCTAGTTTTGATAAACATTGAGTCTGAGTGCCTATTATCTGGGGGTAAAACAGAATGGTTAGGAAACAGTTTCTGTAAAAACAACTATAGGCAAGTAAAAGAGACACAAGTTACCCTGGCAAACTTTGGAGTCATCTTTAATGATTCACTTTCTCTCACACTTTATATCTAATCAACAAATCCTACCATCTTTACCTTCAAAAAAATTCCAGAATTTCCCTTTTACCACACTCACCATCATCATTCTGGTCTAAACCACTATCTCCCCTTGACTAAATTGTAATAACCTGCAAATTGATTGTCCATTGCTCTGCTGTAATTTATTATCTGCACAGTAGTCATAGTGATCCCTGCAGGCAATTCAGATCATGTATCTCTTCTGCTCAAAATACCCCACTCGGAAAAGACCAAGTCTTTACAAAAACTTATAAGGCACTACAGAATTCCGTGTCCCCCCGACTCCCCATTGTTACTCTTACCTTATCATCTGAAACTCTCCTCCCACATGTACTCACTCCTGCCATGTGAGCCTCCTTGTTATTCTGAGAATACTGCAAGCACACTTTCAAGTAAGTCCCACTTACTGGACTGTTGTTTCTCAAGATACTCCACAACTCTTTCAGGTATCTATTTAGCTATTATCAGAGAGAAAGGCGCTCCCTGGCCACCAAGAATAAAACAGTATCTTGTTATTGTTGTCCATCTCTGTACTTCATTTAGTTTTTCTTCACAGCATTTATCACAACCTGATAGAGTATATACTTATTCAATTTATGTTCCTTTTCCACTAATTAAAATGAATGCTTAAAAAACAAAACAGGGAATTTGCTTTGACTACCACTATATTCTCAATACCTGGAAGTACCTGGCACATGGTGTGCTTTCAATATATGTTTGTTGAATGAAAGACTGAATCCATATTACTAGTGTTCTCACTATCCTTGTCCCAGAAAAAAAAAAAATGCCAAAATGTATCAACAAGGAAGTTGACATACAATGCTTTGGCTTCTTCAGTTAGCACATACAATTCTATTTGCATTTCTACAACATTTCTAGAGAAGGTAGATGATTTATGAAACTATAACTCCTCTACTGAAAACAAAAAACTCCACCAGAACTTTTAGAAAGAGTTCTGACCATAGCTATAGAGGTGAAAATTGAAAGCTACCAAAAGTGAAGGGCAAACACTGAGTACTTCATTAACCAGGATGAAAAGTAGTCTTCTTAAAAAATTTTTATTTTAAAGATGTGGGGTACAATTCAGGGTTAGGTATACAAATTTCATTATGCAGATACCCTTGCTGATGAGGTATTCGCCCCCAGCAGTTTCCCACTACTGCCAATTCCTTTCTTATAGTAGTATAATTATTCAAGATCTGCTTATGAGTGAGACTATGGGTTACTCAGTTTGTATCTGTGATAGATCATTCAGTATTACCTAAGTCCATCCAAGTTGCTATGAAGTTCATAATTTTGTCCTTCTTTATGGCTGTGTTAGTATTCCATCGTTGTATGTACTACATTTTTTTTATCCAATCCTCTTTTGATGGGAGCATGGTTGGTTCCATGTTTTTGCTATTGTGAATAATGCTGCAATAAACATGCGTGTGCAGGTATCTTTTTTATATTTGCGTTCCTCCAGGTATATGCCCAGCAGAGGGATTGCAGGATCGTATGGAAGGTCGATTTGTAGATCTTTTAGGAATTACCACACACTGTTTTCCACAGAAGTTGTATTAGTTTACACTCCCACCAACAGTGTAGAAGTGTTCCCTTTTCCCTGCATCTGTTGTTTTTTGAGTTATTGATGATGGCCATCCTGACTGGAGTTAGATGTTATGTCAGTGTGGTTTTGACTTGCATTTCTCTGATGATTAGTGAGGCTGAGCATTTTTTCATGTATCTGCTGGCTGCTCGTATGTCTTCTTTTTTAGAAGTGTCTATTCATATCTTTTGCCTACTTTGTAATGGGGCTGTTTTTTTTTCTTTTCATCACGTTTGTGTTCCTTATAGATCCTAGATGTTAGGGCTTTGTCAGATATATAGTTGGCAAATATTATTTCCCAGTCTGTGGGCTGTCTCCCTGCTCTCTTGATGGTTTCTTTGGCTTTGCAGAAGCTTGTCAGTTTGATGAAGTCCCACAAAGAGGGAAGTATCACACTACCAGACTTGAAATTTTATTATAAAGCTACAATAATCAAAACAGCCTGGTATTGGTACAAGAACAGGCACATAAACCAAAGGAACAGGATAGAGATTCTGGAATTAAAACCTCAATTTCTCAACCACCTCGTCTTTGACAAATCCTCCACCATCAACCACTGGGGAGAGGAGAACCTGTTCAGGTGCTGGGAAAACTGGCTGACCACCTGCAGAAGATTAAAACAAGACAGCTACCTGTCACACAAAAATTAACTCCAAATGGATCAAAGATCTAAACATAAAACCTCAAACTGTAAGAATCTTAGAAAATGCAGGAGACACACTTATAGAAATTGGAACTGGCAACCAATCCCTGATCAAAATCCCAAGTGCCCATGCCATAAGAAAAGAAGTCTTTTCTTAACAAAAGCTATTCATAGGGTGGGTGCAGTGGCTCACACCTACAATCACAGTACTTTGAGAGGTGGAGGCAAGAAGACTGCCTGAGCCGAGGGGTTCGAGAATAGCCTGGGCAACTTGGTAAGATCTCATCTCTACAATAAATCAGAAAATTAGCCGGGTGTGGTGGCATGTGCCTATAGTACCAGCTACTTGGAAGGCTGAAGTGGAAGGATGGCCTGAGCCCAGCAGGTCGAGGCTGTGGTAGCTGTGATCGTGCCACTGCCCTCCACCTGGGTGACAGAGTGAGACTCTGATTCAAAAAAAAAAAAAAGGAAGAAAAAGCTATTTATAATATGATGACTGAAAATAACCACTAGTTCTTTGAATATAAGTATATTTATACTAACTTTAGAAATTAAATTACATGATCCAGCCTACCAAACAAAATAGAAAGTTAAAAGGTTAAAAGTCAGGAAATTCCAAAGTTTATACTCCTACTCTGATATTAACTTGCTTATGTTGGCTTACATAACATTTTAAAGGCATATATAACAAGAAGATTGAAAATTACTTCACTCATAGAAATAATGTTGAAATATGGTTGCTAGAGGAAGTATAACTTAAGAATTTCCTGCTTTCTAAGAAATGGAGTTTAATGCCAAGGCATTAACATGGATTTTATTTCTTTTGTAAATTACTTTAAAAACAAAATAAATGGGGAACAAGAGGCAGCAGTTAGATGAATTAATATTATATAACTCTGTGTTGAACTCAGTATTTATTACCTACTTTCATTACATATTAAAAGATGATATGCATACAAAACAGAGTTATTTGTATTAATTTAAATTATAATAAACCTTGAAGAAGACTATAATAATGTCATAATTTTAGGTAGTTTACATTTTATAAACTTTACAAGAGCAAAAGTCAAAGATATGATTATATTACATAAAATTACTAAAGATGCCCTTTCATATTAAATCAATCCTTGACTACTCTAATTTTTGCAAATATAACAATACTGAAATATCATCAAATAGCCATTTTTGAAAAATTAAAAAGCATGGAGAATTTAAGCTCCAAAGGCTATTCCAGATGAGTAAGGGTTAGTAAAATATTTTAATTTTAATCTACATATATGCACAGTCAGGACTCGGAAGCCCTGTGCCCCTCTTCTCTATGCCTTCTAGCCTGGTACAGGGCCATGGCTACAAAAGACATCCTAGAGGCATGATTTCACAACACAAAACACTGTGAGTAAATTTTTCACATGGAAACTCAGCACTGCTTTCTAAAGTATCAGCCTAAAACTCGGTGGAATTTTTTTAAAAACATTTATATAGTATAAAGCAATAGTCAAACTGAACAAATGTTCCAGATTTGAAGCCATTCTTATGCTTTTGTAGAACCCAAATGCTAAAGATCACTTGTAATTGGGGGTAGCACATCCAGAAGAGCAAAAGAGAAAGCATCAGTATTCCTACAAAATGCAATTAGCATCATAGTATTTTTCTTTAAATAATCTCTCTCCCTCTCCCTCAATCTACCTCTGTACTCCTTTCCCCTTTTTATCCCTGAGACAGTGTAAATAATATCTTTCTCACTCCTTTAATAATCAAAAGTTTTTCTCTACTTTCTTCTCCATTTCCATCCAGCCTTAGATATTAACTTGAATCAAATTTCTCTCAATTTTATTTTAGGCACCAACAACCAAGAGCTGAGCTTAGGTATGATAAGTCACAAAGCAAAGCATTTCAATTGATTAGCATGAGATGATACAAATAAAACTTGCCAGAACTTTCCCAAGGGTGCTGGCTCATAAAGAATTACATACAATTATCCTGGGAAAATGGGCATGTTTGGGCACTTAGAGTACTGCATTTGTAATTATATGATCTGGGCCCAAATCTCTATGCTTTGCAAATAATAATACAATAGCATTATACATCTTTATTTTTAAAAACCCCACTACACTTTAATTCCCTGAAACAATCATAACCAATAACAACTTTGTGAAGCAACTATTATTTTGCCATTTTACGGAGAAATAGACTCAAGTCCATAGAGCTAGAAGTGTCAGAGTCAAGGACTAAACTGTAAACAAGGCACAGTGGCTCACACCTATAATCCCAGCACTTTGGGAGGCTAGGCAGGAGGATCACTTGAGGCCAGGACTTCGAGACCAGCCGGGACAACTTGGCGAGACCTTGTTCCAGCTACTTAGAAATCTGAAGCAGGAGAATCCCTTGAGCTCAGGAGTTAGAGGCTGCAGTGATCATGCTACGATCATGCTACTGCCCTCCAGCCTGGGCAAAGAGCAAGACCTTGTCTCAAAAAAATAAAATAAAAGACTAAACAACAGAAATATTAAATGTGCTAATGCTTTCAGCCATACAATGTCCAGGGTTGCCACAGGTGATGCAGGATAGTTCCCAATATACCCAGGTTGACCCTTAGTGAGTTGGTTATCATTGCTGACCCACCACAATGCAGGTTTCCAAAATGTGACTTGACTACATCTCAGAGGCAGACAGAGTATAACCAAGTATTATGAAGTGAATGCTTGTGTGCCCCCAAATTGATATGTTAAAACCTCAAACCCCAGTGTAATGTGATTGTACTTGGAGATTAAACCTCTATGGAAATAATTAAGATTTAAAAAGGTCACAAGGGTGTAGCCCTGATCTGGTGGGATTAGTGCCCTTACAAAAACAGACATCAGAGAGCTTACTCTCTTTCCCCGCAAGCATACACCAAGGAAAGGCCACGTGGGAGCAGAGAAAGAAGACAATCATCTACAAGCCGTGTAGACAGCCCTCACAAGAAACTGAATTTGCTGGAAACTTGACTTTAAACTTTCCAGCCTCCAGAACTGTGAGAAATAAATGTCTGTTTTTTAAGCTACTTACTCTATGGCAGTTTGTTTTGGCAGCCCTAGCAGACTAATACACCAAGAACATAAGACATCTAAGAGTGGCTAATTATTAATTTACAATAAGAAAGTACAATTACCAAAAAGACTATATGGTCAACTGTATTTCTTGTCAGAGCTGTGTTTGCAGCCAAGATCCAAAACCAGGAAAATTTGATAAAGAAATTATTTTATTATGGCCTGAAGTATCCTTCTCATCATAGGCGCTCCCTCAACAATAGAACCAGATTATTCAGATTTTTTCTGAGTCAAATTTCCTTTCTTCACACACCTCCAGCTCTGATCCTCATCTCAGAGACTCTCCATGGGCCTCAACAGTACAAGGTCACTTCAGCACCTTCAGCGAGACACACATTTTCATTAAATATGTTTAAAAATTAGAAAAGCTACAAGTGATAGACTGAGATCAATACTGGCTTTATCAGTGACTTTTTATATCTTGGCCATGATTCATTCTGTGTAGAACAGAAAAGATAACTCCCTAAAAGCAAAGGTTTTTTTTTTTTTTTACTTCCAAGTCTTTAGGAAGTGTAATACCATGGCCTGCAAGGACTTCAGACAATTTCTGGGGTTCAGGCTATAACCCCTGTTCATCCTACTTTGTCAAGAGCACATGATAGCTTATTAAATGGCTACATGTAAAATATCATATTTGATCTGTACAATACAACCGCCCCCACAAAAAGTATAAACTTTTCCCCCAGAAAGTTACAAAACTAAGTCTAAGTAAGTGGGAAACCCAGATTCACACTCATTTTACTACTCTACATATTATTATGAGTAAATAAATGAAATATCTCATACTTTCCTTGAAATAAAGATATATGCAGTCATTTGTAAACCACAAGAGTTAGATTTTATAATTAGTGTTTTAAAAGCTAGATAAGTACTACTTTGGCTTAACATTTTTATTTGGCAGTAATGGCATGAACATTTAACAACACAGGCATACTCACTGGAAGAACTTATTCTAAACTGATGAAAAATTCATCAAAGAGCAATCCAAAGCTTTGTACAAGCAACTGTTTATTACCCACACTTATTTGAGGGTAGAGGAAACATTAACCAGTAATTCAAAATAGAAATTCATTCAGAGTGTTTATATTGATTAAGAAAAATAGGTACAGAAAGTAGCTCAGTTATCCCTTTTGTAACAACACCCATAACTTCAATGAGAGAGGGAAGAAACTTGGGTTTATATTCATGTATATGTATATGAATATAAGCTATAAACTGAGATCAATACCAGCTTTTTCAGTGACTCTTCTTATCTTGGCCATGATTCATTTGGTGTAAAATAGAAAAGAGAATTCTCTAAGAGTAGAGCATTTTCTTTACTTCCAAGTCTTAGGGGGTACAATACTATAGCCTCATATACTGGATATACTCAAATACAATACATAACCTAAAACGTATACATATATTTCATTCAAAATAATATTGGGTGGGTTTTTCTTTACACATCATTTAATTTTAAAAATTAGAATAGGCATATAATTTTATCTTTATTAGAAAGCAAAGGATGTGTTCTAAACAAAAAAAATTGCTTTCAAGCATAAAATATCACAATTTGGTGTTTTATGTTATAATAATAAAAAGTAATCTCTTATTAATTCAAGAATATCATAAAATAAATCAAACCATATACTATAAACTAGTCACAAAATCAAGATATTTTCCTTGTACTGATTTTTGAATTTGTCTTTTTAAAATTATAAGATCTTTTCAAAAAGAAAAAGCTAAAATTTTACAAATTGTATGGAGATGCTTTAAAAAGATTTAATAAGATCTACATAGTAGGTACTAACAAATATGTTTTCTCTTTTAGTATTAAAAGCATTGGTATCTATTTAATTCCTGTATTATTTAAAAATTACCAATTATGGTAAAGTAGTTATTATTTCCCTTTAGCTTATTCTTTAAGCCAAAAAGTCTTATTTGATCCTCTGAAAAAGGAACAAAGATCCAAAGGGTAACAGAGAGGTTTCTAGAAATTGAAAGGAAAGTATGAACTGGACAAATTATTAACAATGCCTGGCTTCCTCACTCCCATTTATACAACAAGAGTTGTTCCATTTTGTCATATGAATATTGATATACTTTTTAAAAAGGTATCTGAAATAGTTCCAAAATTACTGCTCCAAAGTAGATCTATAAAGTGACCTCTATGTTATAATCCAACACTGGGGGGGTTCCAGCAAGATGGCAACAGCACAGGTGGGAATGTGAGATTCTCCGAAAGTGAGTTCCCATAAAGACTCTCGATTCTCCCCCCACCCCACCCCCCCGGAGCTCACCGATCTGAGGCCTGGAGGCCCTCGGCCCCACGCACCGCCCAGCTACCACGCCCCCACCACCACCCCGCTGTTCAGTCCCAGGTGGCTCCGGGCGGTGTGGAGCTCCCGGCTCCATCTCTGGCTACCTGGCTACACCACCTCACCTGGCACCAAGCCAGCGACACCTGTGGAGGTCCTCGGCTACCCCCTTGTGGAGCTCTGGGTTCCCTCGCTGGCTACACTGCTCTGCCCGGCACTCAGACTCTTTCCCAGGCTGAAGCGCCCCACCAGACCCAAAGCCGCCATCGCCTACACCGTGCCTCGGAGCTCCAGGCCCCCTCCCTGGCTGAAGCGCACAGCCCCGCCTAAAGACTTCGCCACCCACGGAGGCCCTAGGCACCTGCACTCAGAGTTGCGGGCTCCATCCCTGTCTGAGGTGCTCAACCAGGCCCAAAGCCGAGGCCGCCTGCAGAGGCCCTCGGCGCCACCCCTCGGAGCTCCAGGCCCCCTCCCTGGCTGAACCACCCAGCCCCGCATCAAGTTGCCGCCCCTGTGGAGGCCCTCAGCACCCGGGCCTCAGAGCTCCGGACCCCCTACCTGGCTGAAGCGCCCAACCTCACCCCAAGCCCCCACCACCCAGGGAGGCCCACGGCTCCCTCCCCGTGGAGCTCCGGGCTCCCTTGTCAGCTACACCACCCTGCCCCCAGCCACCCTGACCACTATGCTGACCAGCAATACCGGCAGTCTGACACTCCACCTCCCCCGACTCACGCCTCACCACAGTGGGACCAGAGAACATCTGGAGCTCGAGACCAGGCAGAGACTTGCATTGCCCCATTAGCTCCACCCAGCTCTGAGCACCCTACAGCTTGGGACCTAAGAACAAAGAAAGAAAAAGAGGTCCAAGACGTATGTGACACTCCGAACTACAGCACCCAGCTGTCTTGCACTCTGCCTCCCCCAGCTGGACCTGCCTGCAGTAGAACCTGAGATCATCTGAAGCCCTGACACCAGGCATTGAC
>CAUYQG010174422.1:0-10577 GCA_963574415.1 Tarsius wallacei
CTTCCTCTTTCTTTTTTTTTTTTTGAGTTGGAGTCTCACTCCGTCGCCCAGACTGGAGTGCAGTGGCCGCTCCCCGCCACCGCAGCCTCGACCTGCTGGGCTCCGGCGATCCTTCCGCCTCAGCCTTCCAAGTAGCTGGAATTACAGGTGCGCGCTACCACGCCCGGCTAATTTTTTGATTTGTTGTAGAGATGAGGTCTCGCTTGCCCAGGCGGGTCTCGAACCCACGGGCTCAGGCAGTCCACTCACCTCAGCCTCCCAAAGGCGCGGGATTACAGGCTGAGCCACCGAGCCCGGCTACCCCACATTTTTAAAGTAAAAAAATTAAGTTAAAAAAAAGAAGAAATTTTCCATCAAAATGAGCAGTTTATGGGTAAGGTGTAGGTGCTTATAAGGTAGGTATCCATAACTTGGAGAATATCTATACCTTTGAGGAACATCCTGAAAACCAAACAAGCATTTCCTTATTCTTCTTTCAGGACTAAGTGGCACTTAAAAGTAAAGAGAAAATAATGGAAAATAAGGGCATGAGGCAATTCCTTTACCACCATGTCTTTTGAAGCAAGAAACGTGCTCCCTTTTTTAAGTCAGTAACTTGATACAAATTGTTGGAAGCATGTAGGGAAACAGGCACGCTTAGTCATCACTGGTGGGAGTGTAAGTTGGTGCAAACACTTTGGAGGTAATTTTGGGAATATTTATCAAAACTCTAAATGCACATGCCATCTGGCCAAGCAATTGAATTTCCAGGGGTTTATCTATCAGAATGCTTACATAATGCATAGATATGAATGTACACAGATGTTAACTGCAGCACTCTCTCTAATAATCAGAAATTGGAAATAATCCAAATGTCCATTAATAAGGGGCTTGACAAATAAATAATGCTGCATCAATATAGTGGGATATGATACCAGACTTTTAAAAAAGAAGATAGCCACTTATTTACTGACACGCAAAGATATCCAATTTAGATTATTTAGTGATAAAAGCTAACTTGCAGAACAGTTTACTTAATATGAACCCAAATTCTAGAATGAAGTTGTGTATGCACAGGGGAAAGACAAGAAGAAAATATTGCAAATTTAATGGGGGCTTCCTCTGGGGAGTGGGAACTAGGATAGGAGTGGAAGAGACCTTTTATGATTGAATTTACTTCTATATTTTAAAAAATTATTTACAACGAATATGTGTTATATTTTAAATAAATATTTTAAAAGTAAAAACAATTATTAATTGCTACCTTTTCAAGTCTTGCACTGAGAATGTACCTATTCTTGGAGCTTAGATTCAAGAGCATAGATCTCATCTTTAATGATTATAAATATTTCCTTTAAGGTCATTTAAATGATAGAAGGAACAAAATTGAGCAAAATACTAGAAATTTCCAAATTTGAGCTACTAATACACATTCCAGTCATAAATATATGGTGTCATAGATACCAAAGTCCTGTGGGGTGAATTCCTCTTTCCTGCAAAGTGGAAGATTTTGAAGAACATTTTTTAAGTCTGTAAGACCACAGTGCATCCTCATCCACATGGCAGGTCAGACTTGGTGTTGGTTGGATTTATTTTAATTTATCCTTAGTCTTCCAAGAACAAATCCCTCAGTTATAGTTTCTGATTAAACTGTTGTCTATTCTTGTATGTTTTGTTTGCTGTTCGAAGTTGCCACATGTTCTCCCTGACAACATGATTTCTCGATATCCTAGAGCTGAATCCTTTTCCTAAGCACATCTTTGCCTGGGATCTTCTTAGAAGTAACCCATACCAAGCTCTTTTCAATAGCCATAGAAATTAGTTCCCACTTTTGACCCAGCACCACACCCAGCTCTAGACAACCCCAAGCTCCCTGTTATTCACATCAACCTCTAAATAAATTGAAGCCTTGGACCCCAACATCTGGCCACACCTGCCAGTGCTTTGGACAGGCTGAGGAATGGACAAAGTTCATGGAACAGCTGTTATGTGCTTTATGGCCATGGCTCTGGGCAAAATCGGCACTTGGTTGTATTTTAGATGCCTTGCTGGCCAAGCATTTGAAGTATGCTGCATAATGTCGCAGGCCATTTCACCTAGGCCCAGATCCTACTGGTATAAACACAACCACCAGCACTCGATTGGTGTGTGCTCTCATGGATGTACCTGGGTGCTTTCATTTGGTAACTGGGGTTGGGGCCGGGAAGAGGGTTAATAGAATGATGGAGAAGATAACATGACATTGAGCCCCTCAGATGGGGTTTGAGTCCTTGAGCTACAGAAAGTTTTTTTCATGAAGAAGCCTTGCTGTAGGGTCCAAGTGTCAAAGTGTGGCACAGAGTTGAGGAGGGTCATTTTCCCCACCTCCACATGAAATCTACCATTGTTCTGGAACGTGCAGTGGAGGCCTGGGAGGCGATATTCTTAGCATATTCATGGTCAAGTGTTTCACAGTGGACTTCCCTGACAGAGGCCAGGATAGAAGTTTCTTCCAGCTGCTTGCCAGGAATAAAAGTTGACAAATGATAACTGGAGCAAACGAGGGAAAAAACCATGGATAACACCAATAGGGCCAGGACAGAGATGTCTATAGGACTCTGCTCTATTACGTCACATGGTGGGTGCTCAGTACATATTAATAGAATGGGTGAATGATTCCATGTACTGATGAAAACTGAGAGATTGCTTTGTGAATATGGGGAAAACATACATTCAGAAACTCCCAGAAATAACTAGGACCATTTGGAAAAAAATAACTCCTGTTTTTTAAAGACCATGAAGCTGGAGGATCACTTGAGCCCGGGAGGTCGAGGCTACAGTAAGCTGATTTTGCCACTGCACTCCAGCCTGGGTGACAGAGTAAGACAATGTCCCTAAAAATACAATAAAGACAATGAAATTTGGATCCATAATAATTTAGGCATAGCTATAATTTATGACATTTGTTTTTGTAGGTAAAGACAGGTGACAATTGAGTTAGAAATATTTTGTAAACCACAACTGGTAAAATAACTTTTACTATATAGGTGATCTCTCAGCATTTTTTTTTGTCAGGAATAACATCATTTGTAAAATCAAACCATATTCATTCTGGCCTTGACTAGACTTGCCTGTAGGTAATAGGATCTATAACTCCAGGCTGAAATTATCCTATTTCTAAAAATGTAGTCAGTACACTTAAATGACAAAGGTTCTGTGGATATAGCATAACTTACTGAATGTTTTTGACCTCTAGCTAGACTAGTCAAAACTGACGCCAAATGTGGGACTGCTTACGACTATGAGAGCTTAGATAAGAAGATTTTGAAGAGCCATCAGAGTCTGTTCAGCTATAACTAATAAGCTTCCTTTTAGTTCTCAGACCTGATTAATCACAGAACTTTGTGTCTGCATTTTAAAATGCACTTCTAGACAAGGTTTGGTTAAGGAGAAGGAAGGAAAGGAAGGTAGATTCTATTTGGCTTTCAAGGTCAGGCAGGCAACTTGGCAGCTGGGCTTAGTGTAACCTTTAACTTCTAATTAGAAATTTTCAGAGTGCCTGTATCACCCCAGGATGCCAAGTTGCTAGAGAGTCTGCTTGTGGCCTCCATATGAGAAGTCAATTTGAAGCCTTAACCAACAAAAATAACTAGAGTTTCAGTTCCACGAAACAAGTTATTCTCCATTGTTTGACTCATTGCAAAGTTAGGATTAACCTGCCTTGATTTTAAACTCATTCATCTTCATTAATGTATGCCGGATTCAATCACCCCCATTGTCAAATCTTCCTATATCTTCATAGAGAAACCAGTTATAGGGGAGAGGTTTTTTCCTCTCACTGGTATCAGAGGGTAACTCTTTAAAACATCATTTCCAGATAAAGGTTTTAAAAATAGTTGGACTTTGCTGTTCTTTTATTACCTAATAATAAGTTAAAATTAACATTCTATTGAATATTGATTATGATAAAGAAATCAGGTATCTTTTATTTAGAAAAACAAAGGAAAAATTCAGTTTGTATTAAAAAATTTAGAAATTCCATTTATTTCAATATAGATTTTCAGGATAATGTTCTAGAGAGAGAATGTGCTCACGAGTCTATAAATTTATGTGCTTATCTTCATCTTCTATGACGTTATCCATCCATTTCTATATTTCAATTACTATTTATAACCTGTCTAAAGTTGAATTCAGTAGCTTTCCTCCCAAACTTATTTTTTTTTCTTTATTCCCAATATTGTAACTGGCACTACTAGTCATTCAATCACCTAAGTGAGATATCTAGGAATTCTGCCATGGTAATCGTAAAAAAACAAAAACAAAAATAGCTTTAATAATATAATTTACATACCATACAATTCACATTCCATACAATCATACATTTTACCTTTGTTTTAAAATGTATAATTCAGTGGTTTTTAGTATATTCACAGAATTGTGCAACTATTACCACAATCTAATTTTATAACATTTTCATCACTACAGAAGAAACCACATACCTATTGAGTCATGCACCATCTTTCCCTCCCCATCTCAGTCCTAGGCAACCACTAATCTATTAATACTTTCTCTCTCTATAAATTTGCCTATTCTAAACCTTTCACATGAGTGGACTCATATAATATGTGATCCTTTGTGACGGGGTTTTTTCACTTAGCATAATGTGTTCAAGGTTTATTCATGTTGTAGCATGTATCAGTACTTCATTCCCTTCTATTGCTAGACAATGTTCCATTGTATGCATATGCCGTGTTGTGTTTATCTGTTTATCATTTGATGGACATTTGAGTTGTTTCCTCTTTGTTCATATGTGAGTGTCCCCCTTTGTCATCTTTTCAGCTTCCACATATCACCGTAGTCATGCTCTGCCATTGTAACCTTCTCACATGTCCCTTGTCTCTATCACTACTGCTATAGCTTAGTTTCGGGATATCACCATTTCTCACCGATATTATTGCAAGTATCTTTCTACATTTTATCTCCTCTTCCAATTGTGCCTCCTTCTCTAATCCATTCTGAATGTTATGGTTGTAGTGTACTTTGTAGTTGCTTAAAACAACCTACTAGATCTCCATGTCGTCTAGTAGTTCCACAATGCAAAATCTAAGGCTGAGGGATGGGGTGGGGTGGGAGAGGTAGAGGAGGATTTTAAAATATTCTTATTTCTGGGCCCTACACTCTGTAGAACTGAGGTAGAACTGAGGAATCTGAATTTTAAAAATATAGATTTTTAGGGGAAGTCTATCAAGTCATAGAAGATGAGATAATCATGCCATGGTCCTGCCTGAGTGGGGTTCTGGGGTCCAGTATTGCTCCCAGAAGTAAGTCGCATTTTACAATAGCTCCTGTACCAGTCATCAAAATGGCATATTGATCTCCATCAGTCTCATCCCATGCCTAGCTCTTCAAAATGCAAGCAGGAGAAATAGAGGTAGTACATATTCACCCAGTGGACATCACCTGCTACGCCTTTCCCCAAAGACACCTTGAAAGATTAGGAAAAAAACAACAGATTCGAGTAAGAGGGACTGAAGGCATATCAGAAAATTCAGAAATATTAAAATGAGGAAAATCTAATTGCAGACTAAGTTTCCTGTGTTTTATTCCTTAGTTTCTCCCTATTTTAGTCCTCTCCTACTATTGCTTGGCTCTAGTTACACTCTTGTTTCCATAATCAGTTATTCCCTAACTACTCCTCCATTCATCCATTTAGCAAACATTTAGTTAATGTCTACGTGCCAGTTGAGGACATAGCATTCCAAGATGACTAAAACAGTCTGGTGGAAGACAGACAAATATATTGCTAGTTAAGATGCAGTCAGATAAGTTCAGTGGCCAAGATGTGTACAAGGAGTTATGGAGGCATTGAAGGGTGACATTGACTCTAGCTGAGGAACTCAGAGGAGATTTCAGAAGATGTGGAACCTGAACAGTGGCTTAGAGATGAGTGGAAAACATAAGTTCTGTTAAATAATTAAACATCTTTTCATTGCCACTTTTATCTCCAAGAGGGTAATCTGCACAAATGATTTTTTCTTTTAGTTTATTTAGAAAGTAAATGAGAGAGAGAGAGAGAGAGAGAGAGAGAGAGAGAGAGAGAGACGGAGAAACAGAGAGACAGAGAGACAAAGAGACAGAGAGAGAAAGGAGATACACCTCCCCAAGGTAGAGGAGGAGGCCAAAGCTTTGGAAAACATGGTGGCAGTCATAGTTCAAAGAACACATGGCCACACAGAGTTTAGTAAAGCAATGGCCCACAAATGATTTTTTAAAATGTTTTACTGTAAATCGACAATTTATAATTATATAAATGTATGGGGTACAAAGTGATGTTATGATGTCATAATGCAAAGCAAAATAATTAAATCAAACTAGTTAATATATCTATCACCTCAAATATTTAACATGTTTTGTGGTGAGACATCTGAAATGTACTCTTCTAGCAATTTTGAAATGTATGACAAGCAGGCTGTTGCAGGTGTACTTTCAAATTTGTACCTTTCAAATGGGACACCTGGCTCCGCCATGTAGGCTATGGCAGATGCTCTGGTGCACCCTGGGCTACCTCTGTCTGGTTGCAGCCATAGCTGTTGGGGACAGTTCCATGCATGCTGCAGGATCTACTTCCTGTGCCACTCATGCACAGCAGTGTTTCTGCCTCCACGTTTCTTCTGAAACCTGTGCCTTGCCCAAGTGCAGGTATGGCCCAGAAGTGTTGGAGAGTTAGCACCTCCAAGAGCAACTCTCAACCAGTGGGACTAAAGTCAGGAGGTGCACAGTCTCCTGTTCTTCAACATGAATTCAGGAGTTCCGGTGGAGTTGAGCCCCTACTGTCTGCAGAAAAGACCTCAATAATACACAACTTAATTGATTTTTCCTCCTTCCCTGTATCTGTCTGTCTGCCTTCCATGTCTTACAATCCTGTGACTTGTGATCAGCCCAAGAGCATACTACCTGCCCCCAAGTCCTCATTACAGGTTCAGAGGAATCCAAAGACATTAGTCATTTAGAAATGAAGAGCAATGGGGCCAGCCAATTCATGGGATGTGGATGCTATTATTGAGCTGAGGTCTTCTCTCAATCATATCAGTGAAAAGTATATCAATATTCTACAATCTGTTGGGGTTTTTTGCTTTGAAAGATATTTTGTTATCTAAAAAATAAAAATAATTCTTCCAAAAAAAAGATATTTTGTTGTGAAAAATTTCCTATCTATGACGATATCAATGTAAATGTATAATTTAAAGGATAAAATGCCCATGTGCCCTACCAGCCAGCTTAAGAAATAGGGCATAACCAGTGCCTTAACAGTCCCTCATGTGCCCACCCCTTCCACCCTTACAGGTGGAATTTTGTGCTCCATGTTCTTTTACTTTTTATCATCATATTGGCATATGTATGTATCTAAATATGTCATTTAGTTTTATCTGTGTTTTATATTTTATATAACTTATTTTATATGACTTGCTTTTCCCCCCGTCTTTAAGCATTGTTTTTCAGATTTCTCCATGGTGATACATTTAAGGGTAGTTCATTTTTACTGTGGTGTAGTGTGTAAGTATAATATTCTTTATTTAACCATTCTACTGTTGATGGACATTTAGGTTGTTTCTGGGTTTTTTGTTTTGTTTTGTTTTTGTAGTTAAAACAATGCTACTATGAACACCCTTGTACGATGTCTCCTAGCATACATGTGCAAGAGCTTCCACTCTATAGAAAATACTGTGCATGTTGAATTTTTCTTATATACTGCCAAATCATTGTACCAATCTACATTCCCACTGGAACTGTATGACAGTGTCCATTACTCCTCATCATCTTCAACATTTGGTATTGTTTGAGTTTTTAATTTTTGTTAGTATGGTAGAGGTTTAATGGTGTTTCATTGTGATTTTAGTTTACACTTCCCTGACCATTCAAAAAGCTGAGTGTTTTAAAATATATTTGCATTCCATTTGTTTTTGCTTCTATGACACTGAGTCTTTTTATCCATAAGCAAAATATACTATCATATCATTTTTACTTAGATTTTCTTTAAGATATTTCAATAATATTTTAAAATTTTCCAATAAAGGACTGGCACATCTGCTATTCAGATTTATTTCTAGGAACTTTGTCTTATTGGTATTGTAAATTGTACCTTTAAAATTATGGGGTTTTTTAGTGTGTTTTTGTTATTTAGAAATGTAATTCACGTTTTATGTGTTGATTTTTGAATCTAGCAACCTTACAAAATTCATTAAGTTCAATAGTTTATCTGGAGATCTTTTGATTTTTTTCCATATAGAAAGTTGTATTGTCTGTAAATGACAGTTTTTTCCCACCCTTTTAAATTCTTATGCCTTTTACTTCTTTTTCTTATCTTAACACACTGGCTAGGCTCTCCAGGTCAATACTGAATAGTCTTGAGAGTGAAATAGAGAGTATAATGAAAGTCATGATAGTGAATATCCTTATCTTGTCTCTCTTCTTAAAGGGAATGCTTTCAACACATTACTATTAAATATACAACCTGCTCTAGGTTTTCTGTGCAGGCTTTTATAAGATTAAACAAGTTCCTTATAGTTTGCTAATAGGTTTTTGAGTAGGATGTTAAACTTTGTTTAAAAGTTCCTGCATCTGTTGAGATAATGATACAGTTTTTCCTTGTAATCTACTAATATAGTATTTTTAAAACATTTTTAAAACCTTTTTAATGTTAAATAAATCTTATTATTTTGGGGGAGGGGGGACCTAACTAGTCATAACGTATCTTTTTATACACTGATAGACTTATTGTTTAGGGTTTTTGCTTCTATACTCATGGTTGAGATTGATCTGTGATTTTTCCTCTTTTGTACTGAATTTTATATCAAGATATTTTAACCTCATAGGATGACCCATGGAGTCTTTCTTTATCTTCTCTGAAAATATTTTTATAAGGATTGAAATTATGCTGTTTAAATTATCTTAATCCTTACTGATGTTTTGTCTGCTTTATTTATCAGTTAATTGTTATACTTTCACACTATGGTTGGATTTTTTTCTCTTAATTGTTGAATCTAGTGAGTATTGTAGTGAACATGTGGATTTACTCCTTTCTTGCTATATAGCATTTTAAAATGTATTCCACTTGAATATTTGCTAAACTATGCCAGAAAAGTCTTCTGGGCACAGTGCCTTTCTTTTAGAAAGATCAGTGAAAAAAAGTTCGTTCCTTTAAATGACTAATTAGACAAACCAAAAATTACCCCCCCCAAAAAACAGACAAAAATATAAAATAACAATTTCCAAGACATTGAACATGAGGGGATGGAGGACTGTTGTTTAAATTCTGCTTTGATTGATTTAATAGGTAAAGGACAATTCAGCCTTCCTCGTTCTTCTTGAGTCGATTTTGTATATTATATTTTTCTAGGAATTCAACTATTTCATGTAAGTTTTCAAGTGTATAAAGTTGTTTATATAAACTGATAAATGTTTGATGATACTTTAGGTACTGAATGTTCTAGAGCCTGTTTTTCTTTTTAAACGTTTTTTAGTTTTAACTACTTTTTAAAGGTGTTTTTATATCAGGAAATGAACACAAAAATGTTTTTTAACAGCTTTATTTTTCTTCTTTTTTTAACTTTCAATTTTTTTATTTTAAAGATGTGGGGTACAATTCAGGGTTAGGTATATAAATGATTAACAACTTTATTAAGATATAGTTGACATACAACGAACTGCACATATTTCAAGTATACAATCTAAGTTTTGAAATATATATGCCCATGAAACTATCACCACAATCAAGATAGTGAATATACCCATCACCCCCAAAAGCTTTCTCATGCTCCTTTGTAATCCCTTCTGAGTACTCCATCTAATGAATTATGAGAATTTTCCAGAATGATGGTGGGAGCAGCTCTATTCCTGGCCCTTTGTGAACTCTAGTTACTGTTTACCCTTAATGCCTTTAGAGGTTTCTTTCCCTGGCCTCAGGTGGTCTCCTTACACTCCTGTGCAGGCGTCTTAGGTTCTCCATGTAGCTCTTTCTGTCCTATGTTCTTTCCTACAGACTCTACTGCTTTCATCTCCCTGGACTTAGCTCTCTATTCACGGGGAAGAGCAACTCTCAGCCACTCAGGGAGACTATGAGCTCCACCTTGGTCCTCCTCTCTGCACCATATCCTGGACACTCTCAGGACAGAGAGCTGGGGCATAGGCTCTCCTCATTCGTTTTCTGTCTCTTAGAGATTACTCCTTTAATCTCTGATGTCTGGGGTCCTTGGTATTTAATGGTTTTTGTTGTTATTTTAGTTTTATCTAACTAGTCATTTCAAAGAACCTACTTTTGTGTGCTGATCTTTCCTGTTATATGTATATTTTCAGTTTTATTAATTTCTGTTCTTTATTTCCTTCCTTTTATTTTCTCATGTTCTTTTTTCTAACTTAGACTAATACTATCAAGCTCTCATTTTCTTGTGTTAGCATTTAGGATAATAAGTTTACCTCTCGCCGGGCTCGGTGGCTCAGCCTGTAATCCCGCGCCTTGGGAGGCTGAGGTGAGTGGACTGCCTGAGCCCGCGGGTTCGAGACCCGCCTGGGCAGGCGAAACCTCATCTCTACAATAAATCAAAAAAATTAGCCGGGCGTGG
>CAUYQG010174425.1:0-10060 GCA_963574415.1 Tarsius wallacei
CCCGGCCACCGCAGCCTCGACCTGCTGGGCTCCGGCGATCCTTCCGCCTCAGCCTTCCAAGTAGCTGGAACTACACGCGTGCACTACCACGCCTGGCTAATTTTTGATTTATTGTAGAGATGAGGTCTTGCCAAATTGCCCGGGTAGGCCTCGAACTCTCAGGCTCAGGCAATCCACTCACCTCAGCCTCCCAAAGTGCTGGGATTACAGGCTGAGCCACTGAGCCTGGCCCAGAGAAGGCATTTTAAAATGTGGCTGAGAAATCAATAAGTAAATCAAGGAATGTATTGTTTTTGAATTTACCATGAGCTCCAAATCAACTAAGTGTATGATATTTAAACCATAATTGAAATATGAACAAATCAAAATATTCTAAGTAGTAGTAACTTTTTTTTAACTTTAACATATCTCTGAATTTATATTTACTCAAAGTTGAGTAATTTAGTCATGCAACATAAGTCTGAGAGAAATATATTTTATCGGCTTTGAATTTTTAGTTTGGCAAAACATTTGTAGCATTTTGCATCTAGGAGGTGTTAATGCTATCATTTCATAAATTAAGTAACTTTGAATTTGAAATTTTAAGCAAGATCCTGTTTTTAAATAATAATATCAATTTTGAACAGGAGGCCAGTCATAAAATTCTAAGCACTCTGGTCTATCCTTGGAGGGTTGGTATGTTTTTGAAGTTAACTTTTATGTGTGGTTTTGTTTTTCTTTAATCTCCTTCATAAAAGTGAGATGTTCAATAGGCCAAGAAAACAAAATCTTTAGACAATTGTGAGCACTCCAATAACTTTATCCTATAGCAATAGGCATTTATTACTCCCAACTTCCTCAAGTTCGAAGTCCTTTATCAAACACATATTATTTCTATTACATTACATGAGAGTATCTATATATTCAACAGGGTATCAATACGAGTATGTGTTATTTTATTAACCACAACTTTGCATCTCTAACTAAGAATTTTAAATTTAGCTTTACACCTATTGTATCATGTGTTTTTATAAAATCGGTATTTGATAAGGGAGATATAATATTAAAATGTAACATTAATATTCCAATCTAAAACAGGACAAATTAGTCCTAGAATAAAATAGAATAACTTGCCTAACTCACTTCAGCAATGAGTGAGGCATCTAGAAACCAAGCTTCACAACTCGATTACTGAGGGAATTTTAGAATTTTAAATAGAACCCATATCAGATGTCCTAATTCAAATTTGTCTCTAACTTAAGGGGAATGAGACAAGAGCAGTGGTTTTACTGTATGCTTTTTTTTTTTTTTTTTTTGGAGTCTCACTCTGTTGCCCAGACTGGAGTGCAGTCGTCGCTCCCGGTCATCGCAGCCTCGACCTGCTGGGCTCCGGCGATCCTTCCGCCTCAGCCTTCCCAGTAGCTGGAACTACAGGCGCGTGCTACCACACCCGGCTCATTTTTTATTTATTGTAGAGATGAGGTCTCGCCTACCCAGGCGGGTCTCGAACCCGCGGGCTCAGGCAATCCACTCACCTCAGCCTCCCAAAGGCGCGGGATTACAGGCTGAGCCACCGAGCCCGGCTTACTGTATGCTTTTTATATTTTAGATCTTCAAGCATAGTACTTCAAGGTTTGTTAATGATGGTATTGCTAATATGAGATTGCAGAGAGGCAAAAATGAGGTGGAAAAGCCTTTTTTACACTTCCAACTGGTTTAATGAGTAGCTAGAGATCACCTGTTTTATTTGATTCCACCTTCATCATCTCTACAACTTCCAACAGGATGCTGCAATGAGTTTAACGATAAACACTACATGCATATTCCCAAGTATAACAAGAATCTTTCAATGACAATATACTAGTCATCTCCTTTCTCCACACGGGCTATTGGAACTGAGCAGCACAGAATGACTCTTACAGCTAATTCTGGAGAAAATGTATTCCTTAAGAGTTTGATTTGATCTGGGAAAAATGTACAAAATTGATATCTGGGCAGAATGTATTTTAGAATCAGTGAATCATACTGGCAGCCCATTCACAAGCACTGCAGGCACTTTGATACTTCCATAAGCTGCTAAAAACACAAATTGGATTACACCATAGTTGTCATTTAAACTCACAGTGAAAATAGTCTGATAAATGTCAGGCTGCCACTGGGCAGCTTAATTGTTCTATTTTTCCATGAGCCAAAGTGATGAGGTACAATTTATTTGATATAACATTATGGACAAACACATATTTAACAAGTCCTGATTAAAATCCATTGCCAAATAACAATACAGCTTATACCAATCGCAGGAAAAATTGAATTTGAAGAAAGAGGTGGTTTGAATATGTACCCATAGGAGTATTAAAATATTTTAATGACATTGAATTTTTTTTTCAGTGCATTCTGTTAAAAAAAAAGACCAAAAATATTGAAATGTATTTGGCTAGAATTGCTTCACATGATGAAACTTTGCAGCTTACTAATTGTATCCCTGGATACAGATTTTATGAGGATTTGCTTACAGAAAATCTATTGGGCTGCTTTGAACTCAGGAGACACATCTGTATGTCAGAGAGAAAGGCCAGAATGGACTGACATTGACATATAGTATGATTGTACCAGTGGCCACAGAGAGCTCCGGAACTGAGATAAACTTGAAGAATTCTGTCCGACTTCTGCAAGAGTTGGGCCATATCCATCAGTTACTGGTCATTTACTTCCCCCTTGGAAAGGGTGTAACCTGTGGTTGAGGCCAATAGCGACACATCTACTCCCTCTTAGAAGCGAATATCTACAGCATGTGAGACAGACCCCATACTTCCAATTCATTCCATGTACACTATCTTCCAAAGGTAATTTGTGCAGAGTGATATGTTACCCCACAAACCCCTAATCATTAAACCTACTCAGAAAACAAATTGTCACTAAGCAAAGTGTAAAGTTTAATATCATTCAATAGCATCGATCATCAGGGTTGTTTTGTAAAAATTTTCAATGCCACATGAATGCTGACACTCACTAACTCTTCTTTATTTTATTTTATTTTTTTTTCAGCAGATCAAACCTCTGTGGCTTATGTGAACCTTTTTTTTGATCTGTGATTCTATATTCTGGCTCATTAATAAAACTCAAGTATTGTATTTTTGAATGTAGTCATACAGAAGACGCCTGTAGCACACATTAGAAGGCTATGCTTCATTCACATTACAGAAGTGTGGAGTTTAGGTCAGATTACTCCATAAACCTCTCAGACATTTCACTTGTTCTCAAACCTAGTGTGACCAGAACCTTTAATGTATGCTTAGTCAACCATACAATATATACACTACCCACATTTGTATTTTCAAGGCTGAATTTCCTAGCTTTTCTCTTCGATGGTTGTAAAGAGGAAGGACATACATTCTAAATTGTCTCCAAACCAGAAATTATGGAACATAAACCATTTTAAACACAGCAGCTGGCTAGAGCCTAGCCACAGAAGTGCCGGTACTAAGACTTGCTGGCATATGAGGTTTTGAGGTGGAGGTGAGATTTGGAAGTTTGGGGAACGAGTTTGAGTGTAACAACACTTGGGGCCTCTCTTTGAATGTGGGTTGTCATTTGAATCAGTACTTTAGACATTTTACATTTGACTTTCCCACAAATGTATGTGTATTCTGGAATGAATGCAACATATCTAATCTCATGTCAGATTTCTACAGGCTCTTGCCATATATAATATGTTTGCTTGCTATATATATCAGTGGCCACAAAACTTGCTAACTTTCCAAAGAACATATGAAACATTTCAGACGCTTAAGAGTTGTAATCAAGGCTGGATAGCAGTGGTAGATGTTGTGGTGTGACTGGGATGATAAGTACATATATGAGTGGGAGGAAGGCATTGAAATGCGAGTGGTTGTGAATTCCTTGAAGACTGGACAGTGCTTTTTTTTTCATTTTTTATGCCCCAAAATTCTGTATAGTATGGATGCTATGTTTTGTACTAAATAAGCAAGGTATTTTTTTTTGAACCTTTGTTAGCTACTCTTTAATGAATTTAGAGTCTATCATGCTCAGTGATCACTGAGAAACAAAGAACAGAGTATTACATGTTCTCACTCATAACTGGACCCTAAACATTTACCATAATACTATTAGAAAGGGGTTGGCAGCAGTGGGATACTGTCTGGGGGGGTGGGTGGAGGGAGACACAACATCAATAAGGGTACCTGATCTCAAACCAGGCAAAGTGGGGACCAAAGGGAGGCCCAAACTTTACCTGTACAATGACCACTTGTATAACTAATCCTGAATTGTACCCCACATTTTTAAAATAAAAATGTGTATACATAGATGTAAATAGAAAAAAAAAATACTCAAGTCCTTGGGAAAGCATGACTTTGATGACATTGAAAGAAGGGTGTAGGGAAAGCCAGAGACTACATAAAGTTATGCACCTGTGAATAGGCAATAAATCTTGCTTGACTGGTTGACTAGTATATACAATACTTCATACAGTTCCCCTAAAGATCAAGCAATGAACTAAATAATCTTGCAAGGTCTCTTCCCGTCTAATAATTCTGCTTTTGTCTTTTCTGTTCACAGATGAAAGATGATACTGAGAGTTGTAATATTGCCTGATTCTACATGTGAACTTTAATAAATGATGCATGACATATTATGCTTTCTACCTTAGGCACATGTGTAGAAGGCCCTTTCATTAGTAACTGTGGCCATGATGCCTTTTTGACACCATGGGTCAGATGCTTCACCTCATAGGCTTAATAGTAACTTTGAACAAAAATTGCAGTCTCATTCCAAATTGCTTCAGGCCAGGTCTGTGATTGCTACCTCTAAGAAAATCACTGTTTATGAGCAATATCTCTCTGGGCTCTATTTTCTTACATTAACCTTAATGAGTGACAACAGGACCATTCTGGGAGTGAAAGGTCCCCAGGGTTTGGCAGTGAAGGGATGCAGGGCCAAATATTCCTTTCTTGTTCCTGCTCTCACTCATTTTATAAATATGGAGTCTGTACCAGTTCATAGTGAAATATCAGTAAATTACAGAAAATTATTTTGTAAGCAATAATACATGACATAACCCCATCAGAGGGTTTCCTCCTCCGTTTATATCATTGCCTATTTCCTTATAATTATTTATGTATGTCAATATAAAATAAGTACAAATATCTTTCTGTGTGTTTAATTTCATGGTTGATATCCTGTGTATCAAATTTCATATCCTGATCTTTCAGTTTATCATTTTATATACTTTATCAAATACACATTTGCCAAGCTTTGGGGTGTTGTGAGTGCTTTTATTATATTTCTATTCCTTCCTTCACAACCAGCCTCCTGTAGCACATATGTCTTACTTCAAAATCTACAGTCTTCCATTCTTCAAATTAGGTTTAAAATCTTTATGATCCCAAAGAAAAAGATGAGTCCCCTAAGTGCTCTATACATAATCCAAGGTACAGGCTCCATCCTTCACTTATATTTTCTGATCCTTCCCATGACATTTTCAATCTTGATTTCCTGAGCAATAAACAGTTCTTTTCATATCATTAATTCTTTTTATGACTGACTCTTAATGTCCATGTTTCTCTAGAGTTCCTCCCTACTGAACTTTCTTCTCAGTGATCCCCTTCTTTTTGGGATTTACACATTACTACATCACTGTCACTATCTCTTGTCTTCTTACTCACTGCCGTGATTCTCAAATGCCTGTGTTCCAGTCTTTATTTTGAATCTCAGTTGTCCTAATCTCTCTTAAGTTCTTGCTATTGGTTGTACGTTGTCTTATGTATTAGAGATCTCAAGCTAATTACAACACTGTGCCTGACAGACACAATTTTACCAAAGGCTCCTAGACATTGAACACTTAAAACTCAATAATATCATTTTTTAATCCAGTCCAGCTTCAATGGGCAACAAGGTTGGTTCCATGTTTTTGCTATTGTGAATAGAGCTGCAACAAACATACATGTGCAGGTTTCTTTTCTGTAGAATGATTTGAATTCCTCCAGGTATATTCCCAATAGAGGGATTGTTGGGTTATATGGAAGGTCAATTTCTAGTTATTTCAGAAATCGCCACACTGTATCCAAAGAGGTTGCACTAGTTTGCATTTCTTTTTGTCTTCCACTGTTTACCCTCATTCTCTCTACTTGTTTTTGCTCTTTCACTTTGAAGTCTTTTGTTCTATAATTATTTGGGTGATTCCTGGAGCTTAAAACCCAGGCATACACTTAGAAGTAAAAACTTGACCAGTCCTGTTTTGGAAGAAGTCCCTTGCCTTTCCAAAAATCACTAGCACTGTCCTTTGACTCTCTGACCTTCCCTTTGAAAAACAAATTGTATGCATATGTTTCTTGAAAGCTTAACAGCTTTTTTTTCTCTCTCTCTATTTCTACTCTGGTTTATAGTTTGAGAAAGTACCAGAAGGTCCTATCCCTCCGTCCACACCGAAGTTTGCATACGGAAAAGTTGCTCTGAAAAAGGTAAGAAAAAAATAACAGAAATGTTGAAATGAGATGGGAGTGAGGAAGTGGGATTTAGCAGCAGTGAGTGAAAGTGCGATGCTGGGGAATCGGTTTGTTATTTTTCTGTGAATTTGTTTTCTGCAAGCCTGATGGCATCAACGATGTTTCTGGGAAAATGTCGAGATGGAGGTGAGAGATACTCTTGCTTATTGACGGGATGAGCAGGTGGGACCTTGTGGGAGTAGTGAGCATCTTAGATCATTTGGGTCATTTTGGTTCCATTATCAGTTGTCAAAAGTTGTGTCAGGATCCTTTGTGGCGATAACACACCACCTCATTGTTCTGGCTGGTGGGGCTCTTGTCCTTAATTCACCTTTTTTTAAGGAGTTCCCAAAAATCGCAAGCACTTTCTGCCCATGATATACATTCCCCTCCATCTCAAAATCAAGTCCTAATTTTTTTTTTCTTTGAGTCTCACTCCGTCACCCAGGCTGGAATGCAGTGGCACATTCACGGTCACCCCAGCCTCCACCTGCTGGGCTCCGGCGATCCTTCCACCTCAGCCTTCCAAGAAACTGGAACTACAGGCGCGCACTACCACGCCCGGCTAATTTTTTTTGCTTTATTGTAGAGACGAGGCTTCGCCAAGTTGCCCAGGCAGGTCTCGAACCCGCGGGCTCAGGCAATCCCCTCACCTCGGCCTCCCAAAGTGCTAGGATTACTGGCTTGAGCCACCACGTCCGGCCCATGTCCTAATTTTTATGGTCTGTGATTTATATGGTAAAGGGGACATCGGGGGAAAAGCTAGAAATTAATCATAAATAGGAGTTAAGAGCATTGTCTTCTAGGAAAAGAGAAAAAGCAGACCGGTTTTATTTACTAGTCAGAAGGAGTGACGTAAGCCAAAGTCAATTTGTTTTGACCATCTATGCCTTCAGGTTTTCCCCTTCTATAATCCAAAACTCCTACATGTATTAATTCATAAGAAAAAAAAATGAACAGCTACTTATTTCTTAAGAACCTTGATATCCTAAAATAGCATCGGACGTTCTTATCTTTAAGCAAAATGCCAAACATGATTATATAATTTTTCCATTCGAGAAGCCCTTTGACAGGGTGGGTTGGTTTGGGCTTTTCTAACATTTTCCACCTAGTGTCAGATAATGTGTGCTACATTCTACAAAGAATGTGGTCTCTCTCTATCTGATAAGAATCTTTCTTTAGATTAATCAGACTTTAATCACACTTGTAAAAGGAACACCTTCTACTGGTTCATTGCTACAGCTACTTAAGGCAGAGGTTGGTTTGTGTTAGAGCCGTGAGAAATTTATTTTTATGCAACAGAAAATAACTCTAAATGTTCAAAACAACAACACCGCTAAGACAAATCTAGCATAGTACCAAAGCACATTCTTTTTTTTCCCCCTACACCCTCACCCTCTAAGTCCAATCAAAAGCACATTCTATTTACCATGAAGGAAAGTTGTGTGAGCAAAAATGACTTTTCCTTGTTAACTAAATATATGCTATTTGTTAGCAAATTGGCATATAACAATTAAATTTATGTAGAGCAGAGTTATATATAATAACAGCTTTTACTGTGAGTTGAATGCCTTTAGTTGTCAAGGTGGGAAAATACCCATGCGAGTAGCTGGCTTGATGAAATTTTTTTTTTTTGAGTTGGAGTCTCTGTCGCCCAGACTGGAGTGCAGTGACACGCTCCCAGCCACCACAGCCTTGACCTGCCGAGCTCCGGCGATCCTTCCGCCTCAGCCTTCCAAGTAGCCGGAACTATAGGAGCGCGCTACCACGCCCGGCTAGTTTTGCTTTATTGTAGAGACGAGGTCTCGCCAAGTTGCCCGGGTGGATCTCGAACCCGCGGGCTCAGGCAGTCTACTCGCCTCGGCCTCCCAAAGTGCTGGAATTACTGGTCAGGAATTTTATAAACACTTTCTACAGTTGCCTTGCTGATATGTAGTATCTTGAGGGAAAAAAAAATATTAAAAATTGTTTTGTCATTTTAAAAAATTGGAAAATATAGTATATTTAAAAGCAAATGGGAGAGAGAAAGGATTCACCTCCCTTAGGTAAAGGAGGGGCCAAAAAGAAAGCAAGGTGGCCGTAGCTCAAAGAGCACATGGCCTGGCCAATGCTTAACAAAACAATGGCTAGAAAGTAAATTAGGGAGAAAGAGAGAGTGAGAGCAAGATAGATAGAGATAGAGAGATAGAGATGGGGGGTGGTGAGAGAGAGAGAGGAGATTCACCTCCTCAAGGTGGCGGCGGGGGCGGGGGGGATTCCATGAGCTCAGGAGTTTGAGACCAGCCAGGGCAACAGAGTGAGACCTCTTCTATACAACAAAAATCAAAAGATTAGCCAGTCATGGTGGTGGGTGCCTGCAGTCCCAGCTACTCGGAAGGCTGAGGCTGAAAGAACACTTAAGCACAGGAGGTTAAGACTACCATGAGCCATCATCGTCATGATCATGCCACTGTGCTCCAGCCTGGGCAACAGAGTGAGACCCCAACTAAAAAACAACAAACAAAATTTGTTGATCAATATCATGCCACGGAAGGCCCTGGGTGTTAGAGCCAAACCAAACTACAATCCTGGCTCTGCCATTACTCAAGTGAGCTTCTCTAAATCTGTTTCCTCATCTGTAATATGGAGAAAGTAATGCTTGCCCTACTGGGTAGTTGCATTAAATGAGATAGTGCATGTAAAACCCTTTGTCTCATGCAGAGTATGTAGGCACGCAGTGACTGGAAGCTGTTGTCGTTGTTATTACTGCAATGGAATATATATTCTGGGTTGCAAGAATACACAATCCTTTGGATTAACTATAATAAGTGTTTATCTAGTGTCTGCTATGTTCTGGGCATTGGAGGTGAGCATAGTACACATCTTACCCTTAAGGAGCTGACAGTCTGGTGAGGAAGACAGAATGACATGCTATAACTCAGTGATCTATCACAGAAACAAAGAACAGAGTGTCACATGTTCTCATTCATAAGCAGACCCTGAACACTTACCATAAATACTGTAAGAAAAGGATTGGCAGTAGCGGGATACTGCTGGGGGTTGGGGGGGACACAACATCAATAAGAGTACCTGATCTCAAACCAGGCAAGGTGAGGACCAAAGGGAGGCCCAAACTTTACCTGTACGATGACCACTTGTACATCTAGTCCTGAATTGTACCCCACATCTTTAAAAAAAATGACATGCTACAGGCAAGTCCAGGGGAGGCTGAAGTATTTATTACGTATTAAAGTGACATCATAATGGCATATCGAATGTTGGTTTAATGTAATTGGCCTCTAGTTGCTATTTTTATGTGGTAGCTACTTCACTTGGGGGTGTTGGGAGCGGCTTTACAAGGAGGCAGTCTCTGAGCCTTGGTTTTCATTCATTTTAAAGACCTTTTCTAGATCTCTGAGCAGGGTGAGTTTCTGAATGGGTATGTTTGAAACTTTTTTATTTTTTTTTTATTTTTATTTTTTGAGTTGGAGTCTCACTCTGTCGCCCAGACTGGAGTGCAGTGGCCGCTCCCGGCCACCGCAGCCTCGACCTGCTGGGCTCCGGCGATCCTTCCGCCTCAGCCTTCCAAGTAGCTGGAA
>CAUYQG010174428.1:0-18196 GCA_963574415.1 Tarsius wallacei
TTTTCCCAGTCTGTAGGCTGTCTCCCTACTCTCTTGATGGTTTCTTTAGCTTTGCAGAAGCTTGTTAGTTTAATGAGGTCCCACTTGTCTATCTTGTCTCTTATGGCCTGTGGGTTTCGGGTTCTGTTCAGGAATTGGCTAGCTGGTGCTTTTTAAAATGAAGATTTCCATCACAACCCTCTCATTCAAGCTTTCCCCTGTCTGCCACACCCACCCTTCCACTGCCATGCCAAACTCCAGTATCATGGAACTAACTGCAGTTCTGGGTGGGAGGGCTTTGTTTGGAAGTAGCATTCTGTTATCCCCTCTACCTGGAGTTCTCAAGACTGCTACCTCTCCCTGGGTGGTTTTCCTAAGACATAGTCCACAGATAGCATTAATATATTTTATTATATTTCATGGGGTCCTCTAATTACCATTTAAAAAAAGAATATTTTAAATGCTTTTTATCACAAATTAGTGTACTTTATTATTTCCTCTACTTGTAAAATAATAGGTCTTCTTATTTTTTTTTATCTTCCATGGTACCCACTAGACCCTTAAATCAGAAGACTTTTCCATATAAGTAAAATATAGTGAAGAAGAATTTCAATTTAATAATGTTGCCCAAAGTAATACTTTATGATACACAAATATATCCTCTATACCATGCGACAATAAGTAAACAATTTGTTTTAATGCTTAAAATATAATGAAAAATAGGACATATGCATTTGGCAAAATGAAGAATGAGAAGGACACCATCAAAATTGTATGTCATGGCAAGTCCTATTGTCTTTGCAAGATTTACTGTTGAAATGAAATTAAAGTAGTGTTTTTAATTTATGTAAATTAGATAGGTTTGTGGAACATGACAGAGATTAATGGTTATATATCCATTTGGGAAAATTATATACTAAGAATCTGGACTAAATTGACTTTGTTAATCCCATGTAGATAAAAAAATTAATTTTATTATGAAAGCATACAAAAAAATTTAATGCAGTTGAATCTATGAAAGAGAAAAAATAAGTTTTCTATCATTTTTAAAAAATTGACAAGAAATGGTAACCAGATTGAATTAATTTTGCTGATGAACCATGGTTACTTTTTGTTGCCCTGGAGGATGGTCCTAATGCTACAAGTATGTGAAGCTAGACAGATAATTTTAGCATTCAGGCAAATAATTTAACAATCCACAGAAACATTGTAGCTTAATTTGTCCTTAATTAACGTTATTCAGAAGCTTTAGGTCCATATTCAGTCATAAAATAAGCCTATATAATTCATTTCCTTCTTAATGACCCCAAGCACTACTTAGATGGTGATATTGAAATAAATCAACTTTTAAGAAAAGTAATTTACTATTAAGTATAAAATTTAAAAAATTGTAACAAAATGATTTTGCCAGCCTTTAGAATATTTTATAAGATATATAAGTATATATATATATGTATGTATGTATATATACACACATTATGTGTGTGTGTGTGTCATCCATGTCACTAATTTTAGGAAATATTTTAAATATGAATGCACAAAAAGGTTATGATCATTGACTTCACAAAATACCTACCACATATCAATGAACTATACTTCATTGATGTTAACTGCACTAGTCAAATGTTCCCTCTGAAAGAGTCAATGATTTTTCACCCCATTTGTACTGTATTCAAAGTACATAATGTCACTCAGAAGTAGTGAGTTAAACTAAAGAATGTCAAAACATGTTGGGATCATATGAACAGTTCTGTCCAAGTAGTATTTTAAGCCCGTTTTTGTTTTTGTTTTTCCTTGTTTAAAATCTGTCAAATATATATTCTATTAAACTAAGAAGCTTCAAGTATATTAAAAAGTATCAAATTCAAGTTTTATCAATGTGACTTTTAATACTTAAATTGTCCTTCAGTGAATGTGAAGTCATTTTATATTCAGCTAGATATTTCATAATACTATTTTCTATAACTCCTTTCTTTTAAAAGTCAAGCACTTTTAATTTTTAGCTAATTCAGGAAATTTAATTAAAAAGTGAATAGGAAATTTAACTCTTTAAAAATAGGGAAGCCGGGCTCAGTGGCTCAGCCTGTAATCCTGCGCCTTTGGGAGGCTGAGGTGAGCGGATTGCCTGAGCGCGTGGGTTTGAGACCCGCCTGGGCAACTTGGCAAGACCTCATCTCTACAATAAATCAAAAAATTAGCCGGACATGGTGGCGCGCGCCTGTAGTTCCAGCTACTTGGAAGGCTGAGGCGGAAGGATAGTCGGAGCCCAGCAGGTCGAGGCTTTGGTGGCCGGGAGCAGCCACTGCCCTCCAGTCTGGGCAACAGAGTGAGACTCCAACTCAAAAAAAAAAAAAAATAGTGAAAAGAACCCCCAATTCTTACCCAAACCCAGTAAAATGGATATTTTACATTTTACATATTACACATAGATGGAAAATTTTAGTTTGTTCTTCACTTTTATATATTGAACTTAATAAAAGCTAAAAAATAAAATAAATGCAATAGATAAATGGAAATGGATATTATCTGACAATGTACATAAGAATATAATTTTTACAAGTTTATTCAATGGGCTACACTTGACAGGTAACAACCAGGGAATAATTTTAATCTTTATAAATAGTGTACCTTTTTCCTTGTCTGTTACATCTTCTACCATGAACATGGCAGATATTTAGAATATAATTCATAAAGCTTTTAAGCATCTTCAGGTATTAACAGTCCCATTTTTATTTCCTAAATGGAAATTGAAAATCCAAATTCAAATAGTAATCTGTAATTAATTTCAATGACCACCTCCCACCCCTTGCCTTCACCACCATCTGCAGTTGAAGCCCCAGAAGATTAGGAAGACCAGCAGGGGTGTGGTGAACATAGGTCTGCTCTTCCATTGCTATTGCTCCATTTCTTACTTACTTTGGGTTCCACTATTCTTTCACCTCATTTCCCATCTTCTTTCCTTACTTAAATTGGGTGGGAGGAAAGGATCTAAGGTCATTCTACTTATGTTTTTTGTTTTATCTGAGCTTGTAAATGCCTTGTTTTCATGTCATGAGCTATGCTTTTGGACTTTTTAGTGAATCATCTAGGCATCTCAAAAAGTGTCTTGTAGTACTGTTCCAACAAACCAGATATGGAAGAAAACAGTTAAGCTTGCACAACTTTAAATATGACTCTTATTCATAAAAGAAAATCTCATTAGAAAAATCTGTGGTTGCTGGTTTACCACTGAAGCTCTAGGACTTTACTCCCCTCTTATGACATCACCCAACTTCATATTCTGACGAGTGCACTGATTTTTCTTCTGTATTTTAGAGAAGTAAACATCGTTTGTTTTATCAAAAAAAAAAAGTGTATAGTTTCTCTTCCAGTCAATCTTTTACTTCTCCTGATATCTGTTCATACCGTGGATGTGTCTCTTAATTACAGAAGTGGAACTGAAATCAATAGTCTGTTCCATTTATGGCCAAGTCTCTCTAGCAAAGTGTTGGGTGTGAACAGAAGAAAGAATACTATGATGGCTCAGGAAACTTCTGAGCATGTATAATTTGAGAGGGCTAAATCAAGACATGATCAGACATAAAACTTAGATGTTAAGATGGAGCCAAAAATACAAAAGACTATATCAAACTTGTACACCGGTAATAATGCTGAATCTACTGACAAAGATCTATGTTCACTTGACACTCTTGGCAAAAAAGACAAAGATGAGCCAATTCAATGGGCCAAATTATTCAATATGTGTCTGACTTATCTTGCCTTACATTCTGAATCCCTTTATCAATCAATCCTCAAAATCCGATCCTAATGATAATAAGCATTTTATGGACACCACAGCAAATGAAAATCCAACAAAGAGATACAAAGAGTATTACTTAACTCCAATTAAGAGTTTCAGTTTGTACTATAGCCATAAAACTAGCTGCAGGAACAGACTACCTACCAAATCTCAGAGATTTATCAAATTATCATGGAATACTATACAGCCATAGAAAAGAATGAAATCATGTCCTTTGTAGCAACATGGCTGAAGCTGGAGATCATCAACCTAAGTGAACTGAATCAGAAACAGAAAACCAGGCACTACAGCTTCTCAGTCATTTTCAGGAGCTAAAGGGTCAGAAAGATGAAAATAGTAGACATGGGGGACCAATAAAGAGAGAAGTAGAGAGGTAGGTTAGGGTGCAGAAATTATCTATGGGGTACGGTGTTCACTGTCTGGGGAAGGGGCCACATGAGACCCAATCCCCACCACTACACAATATGTTCATGTAACAAATAGGCATGTGTACCCACTGAATCTGAAATTTAAAAAAAGAAAATTAAAGAAAAATAGATAAAACATCGTAGGACAACACAATAGGAAATTTTAAAAAGTTATCTGATGATGTGGTTTGATGCAAGGGTTTGGTGGGTGGCATGTCATACTGTGGTTCATTGTCCTTTATTTCTGCCATTTTTGATGCTCTGTGACACCAGAGGTCCTTGGCGTTGTCTGTTTCTATTCCTGTCATAGTAAAAAAATGAGATGAAAAATTCTTCTTAACACTATGAATCTGAGGGGACACTTTGCTTTTTTCCATTAGTAATACTTAATCATCTTGCTTCTCCCAAGTGTTAAAAGTTCTGAAAAATGTATTCCTTGGATGGCTCTCTGATACCCAGCAACAAATCTACACCACAGAAGGAAGCATGACTCCTTGGATATTGTTATCCCTGTCCATAGTCCCTAATAAACATGTGTTTGGCACAGCATAAAGCATACAAGAAGAAATGTGAGTATAAATAAAACACAAACTCAAGTATATTTGAATTCTTCAGTGCATAGCACAATAAATTGATGAGAAATCAGTAGTTGCATAAAGGATTTTAATAATATGTTACATATAAATAGCATTTGTGCAAATGTGTCTGTCTAGCAAACCTTCTTGTTGGATGTTTATGCATACACATTTTTCTTTTAATATATTTCTAAAAGCAACAATTTCAGATCATATTCTTAGATAAAAATCAAAAGAGAATAATATCTAACATTTATAACTTATTTTATGTTCTTTATACATGGTGCACTTTACAAATCTCAGAACATATTATGAGGTTCTAGTAGTATGTTCCTTTTCCAAAAATGGAAACTAAAGCCCAAATGGATGAGTTTCCTTTAAGTGATGAAACCAGATTTGAGCTCAGCCCATCTGACTCCAGAGCCTTCATGCTTCTCCTCAATGCATGTTGCCTAACTTGCAAATTTATTTATTTATATATTTATTTTATTTATTTTTTGAAAATTTGCATGCTAGTTAAGTGAAGCAGCAGGAATGGAGAAAGAAGAAATCCGTAACTGGCTGTGATCAATTAGTTGTAAACACCACTGTACTCACACTAGCCTAAAACAAAAAAATTTAAAACCACATGTTGAAATTTAAGCAAAGTATATTTTGAGCAGAACAACTCCAGTCAACATATGGCATATTAATATTGTGCATGCAATCTTTGCTTTTTGGCTCAAAGTATGTACTAAGTGCCTGAGTTCAAAGTAAATAAAAGAGTTCTCTAATCCTGATGAGAATGAAAGATATTATTATTCAGAGTTCTCATCAAACTTTACTAATAATTTAATCAAGAGGTGAAAAGAAGTCTAGGGTCCTCAGGTTGGTTTTCAGGTTACTTCCTTTCAACTTGAACATATTAGGCCCAGGCTGAGGTTTCTAAGAGCAATGCATAGTCACCTTATTTAGGTCCTGAAACATTTCCATTTCATACTCAGACATTTGCTTAATTTGCTTGCCATTTTCCACATAGCCATTCTCCATTTACCATAGATTTCAGGAATGTTTGCCATAAGGAGTCCATAGGTTGGCATTCTTCTGCTAGATTCCTTTTTGCCTGCCAGAAAATCTACCATTAGTACATTTATAAGGAGACCAGACTAGATCTCCAGAATTTTTTTCTACCTGGAGGTACCATTCCTGTTACTCCATATAAAGGGAGTAAGTGAATTGCATAGCTGCTGTTTTAACCATTCATGTACCACAAATCATACTGTTTACACAATCAAATTTTAGTTCCAAATGCACAATATTTAATAAATATGTGTTGAATCATCATGAAGGTAAAATTCTATTGAGATTGCATGAAAATCATTTTGCTAATATGGAAATTTATTCTTAAAAATTGTTACATACACGTTTGTAGAAACCAAAGTTAATTAAGAATATTCCTCTCCTTCCCCTTTTTGGCTTACATATCAAAACTTTATTTCATTTAAACAATTCTTTCACAGTTGAAGATTTCAATATTGCCAGTTCATGGTAAGTTTTTTTTTTTTAATTATAGAGTTTGACTATTTCAACGTGGAACAATTTAGTAAGTACTGGTATTTATTATTTAGTAGTCCTAAAATGTAAAGTAACTGTGTGTGCATATTAATATAAGTGGGACAAATGATCATCTGAAACATTCAATTTATTTTTCACAATATTTTGCTTCTTATAGATTGCAATTTAAGTTATTTTGCTATACAAGACAGCTAAATTACTGCAATTGTAAATATACTTCAATGTAGATAAAATTTTAAGAATGTATCATATTGAGATTATTTGTGTCATTTCAGATGATTTTTCCTTTTTATTGTTATCAAATGTTCTACTATATACATTTATAATATTTTCTCATTTACAAGAAACTAATAGTTATAAAGTCTCAGTTTATGAAGCGATCCTATTGCCAAATGACTATTATTTTTAGAGTGTATATACTGAATAGTATAACTTTTTATTCTGTAGATTGCAATCATTTCTGCTATTTTCAATGTCTATTAGTGTAATGTAAATACCTGACTCAATATAATCAGATAATCTTTTCTCCTCATGACAATAATTAAAGGTCCCAAATTACTCCCAAATGATTTCTTACCTTCACAAAACCTTAGCAAAATACATAAAGAATCTAAAGGTAAAAAGTCAGAAATAGCATCAATAGCATTTGCTCTTTTGCATAAGAAATAGAAAAACACATAGAGTAAACAGAAATCAAAAGCATATTATTTTAGCCTTCCTAGTTGCTCTTTTATTATTGTTAAATATTAGTTCACAAAATGCAGTTGTATTTTGAAGATTAAACATTCATTGTATTCTTATAGTGACAGATACTTGAACTAAGTTGTTTTTGAAAGTAAGTAAAACTTTCCAACAATTTAGTCTTTTGTCATCTAAGTTGTTAAGACTGTTATTTCATACTATATTGCTAAATTCAGTTAGGTTTTAAAAAAAAATATTTTGGCATAATTAAAGAAGTCTAACTAAAATGTAAACTCTTATAGCTTACAATTTGTCACATAAATAGTGCAGTCATTTTCTCCCCCTTTGTACTAGTTGTATAAAAATGATGCATGACATGACTCCATACAAACACTATCATGACAGGAAGTAAGGTGCTAGCTTTCTAGAAACTGGAGCTTATTATTAACCAGGCAGGAAGCTACAGAACTGCACTAGGGCTTATAGACACACTGGAGGACTTTGTGTTGCTATTTGATTTATATTGTACATATATGGGCTGGGTGTAGTGGCTCATGCCTGCAATTCCAACCCTTTGGGAGGCCAAGGAAGGACAATTGTTTGAAGCCAGGAGTTGAGACCAGCCTGGGTACCATAAGAGACCTTGTCCAGACTGCTCTCAAACTCATGGCCCAAGCAATCCTCCCACCTTGACTGCCCAAAGTGCTATTAACCAATGTGCCCGGACAGATATATATATATATACATATGCACATATGCATAAACACAAACATATACATAAACACATATGTACACAATACTTCAGTTAATAGTTTTATGTAATTTTAACATGAAAAATATTTACTCCAATTTCTCTACCATAAATTTCAGTCATTGTATTGTTGGGAGAATGGTCCTCTTTGAAACATAGATTCTGCTCTTTAAGAATAATTCTGCCCTTATTCACTTCTACTTCAAAACACACTGCTGTATCTAGTGCACTTTCCTAGGCATAAGCCTCAAGGGACAAGTAGGTTGGTTCTGTCCTGTATGGAGTAAGAAAAGAGGAGGCTATCTCAGCTCCAGAGACCCACTGGTACCTGGCATAGCTACCTGTCTTTCTACGTGCGGCTATAAATAATAATTTCCTGTTCTCCAAGCCCCGTGGTGCCGCCATATGTCATCACACTCAGAGAAGGCCAAAACAACTCCAGCGCAGTTATTGTTTATCAACACACAACTGGCAGAGATGAAACTGAACCAGCAGCTACTGTGCAATGACACAATAGATTTCAGAACACTTCATTTGTGTATTCAGCTTCTTGCTCCAGATGCGATTGATTTTTGTTAACTAGTTTTGGGGTTCAAATAGTATAGCGGCACTGTTAGTTGCTTACTCAACACCTGCACTCACTCTCATTTTTTAATTAAACCACAACATTTTAGAGGTAGCCCCTGCTTTGAGTGACAAGTTCTAACTCAGAGGTGAATTCTCATTAGTGGAAGTCCACCCTGGCCATCTCATCCTTTTGTCAATGATTGCTTCAGCAATTAAGTAACACCACTCCAATCAATCAGAGGAAAGAGGAAGCCTGCTGAGTGCTTCTGGAAAAGGTCTGCAGGCTCATCAAAAGGGACAAATGCGGGAAGATATGGTCTCTTTTCCTATAGTGAATGCTGTATTGTCAGCAAGTGATGCCTGAAGCTGTGACAGGAATTTTAGTGCTATAAGAAAAGCTGGCCCAAAGTCAAAACTGAGAACAGCAGGACTGAAAGATTCTGGATTCATGATAAAATTTCAGCCATCAAATTAATCACTCAACCCCTGCCTTCCTGAAAAATATAGTAACACGTTTTCCTTAGATGAAGAAGGAGAAGATAAAGTTTCTTGTGACTGTGGGTTTTTTAAAATGTTATTGTGGTTTATCTTCCTCTCTCTTTCTTGATTGCCTAGTTGGGAAATGAAAACATTGATCTTGTTATCTAGATATCCTAATGTATAAGAACTTTCTTTTATGAAAGTTATAAGGAAATGAAAAATCTTACATTAAATATTTGAAACCCTACCCACAGAGTGTAATACCATGGATTTAATGCCTATATTAGGGATCAGATTTGTTATAATTGCCCAGCTTTCTTACATGAAACTTGAGTGTAAAGAACCATTGATACCAGTTCTGAAAATACCTTAGGAGGCTGTTTCTTAATAAAATGATCCAGGGTCTTTATTTCATTATACTCTGTGAACAGTTAGAATTCTAACAGTCATCAGAGACATGGGTCAATACATATCCACTTATACCTCATCACCCCTGCCAGGGTGAAATCCGTGCTATTGTCATCAGTCATTGATCTTTCTCGGTTCCTTTCACAGAATAGACAACTTACTTTGTCTGGAAGTCGATTGGGTAAAGGTCAAAATTCACCTCAGTTTGAAATTATAAATGAGTAGAACTAGGTGGATATAGCATCTCTTTTACATAATTATCACGATTCACTTCCTTGAGTCTCTTTCCAACAGAAAGGAAACCTCTAGAAATGCTGTTCTGTTTATTCAGGGGTTTTTTTGTATGTGTGCGTAAGAAAAAATTTTTAATTTATTTTTGTAAAAAGTATTTTTGGGTGTGTTGGGTGAAGCTGGAGGGGTATAAGCTTTCAAATTTTTACCTATTTGAAATATAATTATTTTTACACTTATATATCTCCTTTCATTAATTTCCATCTGAATGTCTATCTGAAAAATGTCTTCCATCAAATCAAGATAGCCTCTTCATTCTGTTAATATCAGCATTTTAAATGATCACCTCTGCTCCATTCAATCATTGTATGTTTCTTTTTAGCTATCCATAGGATGTCCTAAATATACTATTCACTTATACAAATTAAACTTCCAGATTGTTTTTTGAGTCCTAGATGAGTGTGTTCTACTTTAGTTGTTCAGTTTTTCTGTATTAATCAGTCTATTGTTTACTGCTTCAATCAAGGCCATACATTTACCAATCATGTTTTTCATTTACATGTAATTACTCTTTATCTTAAACTGATTTTTCTCCCTAACTTCTTTTTCTGTTTTTATGGATGCAGCATCTTCTTATATTGTTTAAGACACATAAAAGAGGAATTTTCTGTAATTACCTCCTGTTTCATTACATATGTTTATTGAAGAGAAAAAGAGGATGAGAGAAAGTGAGAGAACAAAAGACTGAGTTTTCTAAAATTTAAGTGTTTACCTAGGATCTGTAATATCTTTCATATTTTAATACATCTTGCCCTTTTTTGCAGTTTGATCATTTACAAAGTAGTTCAGTTTCTTCTCCTTGGAGGAAGGTAATATGTGCTGGCCTTTACTTAACAATCTATTCAACAAATACTAACATGTGTTTGGAACTCTTCTAGGCTCTAGAGAAGTGGCAATAAAAAACAATCAGCAGAGATCTTAACTCTTAAAGCTTACATAATAGAGCAGCCCTATCTATTAGAACTTTGTGTAAGGACAAAAATATTCTATGCTGTCTAATATGGTATCCCCAGCCATATGTGAACATTGAGGTGGAAGAGTCTTAAATTTCTATTTAATATAGCTAGTGTGACCAACAAATTATACTTTACAACTTTATTTAATTTAAATAGCCACATGCAGTTCATGTCTACATACGAGACCCCTTAGTTATAGAGGGTGAAAGATAGATGATAAAAAAGTAAAGGAAATTTTCAGATAAGTAGGAATTCTGGGAGCAAAACAAGTAAGTGAAAAGAGACCGACAATGATTAGGATGGATGAGACTTTGTCTTTTCATAAGAAAAGCCTCTCTGAAGAGCTAAGAAGTGACTTGACGTTTGAATGATATGAGGGGGTAACCTGTGCAAAAATTTACTGTAAACTTTTTTTTTTTAGAAAGCAGGATTTATTGAGGGGACAGAAAAGCTCCCACAGTTGGAGGGGACCTGAGGGGTTGCCCTACTGTAAACATTTTCAAGCAGAGCAGAATCAAGAACAAAGGTCCAAAGGTAGAAGCAAGCTTGGAGAGACTGAGGAACTAAAAGGAAAATATGGCTGGGATACGGTGAGAGAGAAGGAGAATGGAGTTGGAAGCAACAGTCAGTACAGAGAGTCCGGCAGCCACTTCATTTTACATCTGTGTCACCATCCATACAGGTAGAGTTGGTGAGTCTCCAGGAGGACACAGATCCCTCAGTATGGGAAGAATGGAAAAAATGTCAGAGACGTGAGGAATATTCACATTTTCACCAAGTCTGTAATGATTCACTTGTGAGTCTTTTGAAGTTCATGATTTAAATAGTTGGGTGTTAGTATGAGCTCTCAGACAGAATATAGGATGCAAACATGTAGTAATTTAACAAATCTATTCAGAGAATCTGTGAATCAGTAGCCAATGTTCTCATCATATTATTATAGAAGAGTATCTTGGATTTTTTGCAAATTTTTATTCTTCTTTTTAAACATATTAATGTAAAGTTCTTAAATAGAAGAACTTGGAAATGCAACGTGTATTTATGAATACACATTCATCAAGATATTTTAAAGATGAGAGGGACAAATAATTTATCTTATCTAACATCTTTATTTTATAAATGAAGAAAAGGTTTAATGACTGGTTATTTATAAGAGATTTTATATTTATAAGAGATTTTAATACTAAGTGCTAAGAGCGGGACTTATTTCTGGGCTCAACCACTCCCTTTTCACTTTTTTCTAAAACAATAATGCACAAATACATGCTTCATATGATCACTTAACTTTAAAATAAACTTTTCATAAGGAAATATAAATAGCGTAGTATTTAATTTTTAAAAACTACTAATTTAATTAGAAATAGGATTTCTTGATATGAAAAGTGGGGCTAAAATACTGTGAATTTTTTTCCATATTTTATTATAGAATAAAATCTGCAGTCTGTAGAGTTAACCATATGTCTATGACTACTATGTAGAGCAAGGTTCCATATGACAGCATTAAACAGTTGTATATCCATGTATATGTGTATATATGTATGTGTGTGTTTAATATGTATACATGGGTGTATATGTATTTGTGTGAGGTTATGTATGTGTGTTTATGTGTATATACATATACGTGGATGTAATTTATTTTTTCAAAATGCCATTTTCCATAGCTGTAGGAAAAGTAGCCTGGTATCAGACTTCATTGCAACCATGTTCAAGGGTGCATGTATACACTCCACCATGCAACGATGGGTCTGATCTTGATCAAGTTTGCCACGTAATCACAAAAGTCTTTGATGAATTTCACCTGTCTTATTTTGTCCAAGGCGACCCATAAGGCCTCTGACGCTTGTGAGGAGCTACTGCTGTCTCCCGGCATCTACGGAAAATAACAATTACCGTTGGGTATAACCAATAGCAAATGAGGTCTCTACAGCTAAAGCTTCATCACCTTCCCAGTTATTGTGTTGTTTACTTTTATAGTCAACACATCCATGTTACCTATTGCCTTGAAAGGCAATTTGGTCACTTCCTTGATTTTGAAGTTCTGTCATTTATCCAGCATATTTTATTCCTCAGATATTGAAGATGATAGTTTTCAAAGTTCATCAAAATTATTTCATTCTAGTAAACATAAGCATAAATTTCCATGCTGGCATTGTGGCCAGTGGTGACATCTAAGTCTCATTAAAATTTTGTATAATTTTTCACAATATCTGGTAAAAAGAGTAGGATAGGAAAATGCATGAAAAAATGAGTATTTCTGTAGAGAAAATATGGGTGTGTTGGTGAAGAACTAAGAGGTAGGAAGGAACAATTTCCTTGATAGTTACTATTATGATCCAGTGTGGACTCCCTAAGAGCATGGATAGGAATAAGACTAACACTTTCTCACATGAGCTGCTTTCATAATTTTTCCGGATAGTCCTCTGAAAAGAGTCCCAACTACGGTATGTCTAGCATGTCTGCGGCTCTGTTTTTCATCTAACTGCTGAATTCAGATTATTTCCACTTCAGGTCCTAGACACAGTGTCGCTTTCGGCTTCTTTCTGCTGATGTCACCTTTCCCATGTGGGTGAGATTCTTTTTTTTTTCTTTTTTTTTTTAAGTTGTGGGGTACAATTCAGGGTTAGATATACAAATAGTCATTGTGTAGGTAAAGCTTCACTTCACCTGGTTTGAGATCAGGTACCTTTATGGATGAGGTGTGCCCCTCCTCCCTTCCCTGGCAGTTTCCCACTACTGCCAATCCCTTTCTTGTAGTATTATGATAATTGTTCAGGGTCTGCTTATGAGTGAGAACATGTGGCACTCAGTTCTTTGTTCCTGTGATAGATCACTCAGTATTATAGACTCTAAGTCCATTCAAGTTGCAGTGAATTTCACAATTTTGTCCTACTTTGTGGGTGCATAAGATTTCATCATGTATACAAACTGCATTTTTTTAATCCAGTCTCCTTTCGATGAGCAACACAATTGGTTTCATGTTTTTGTTATTGTGAATAATGCTGCAATAAACATGCATGTGCAGGTATCTTTTTCATAGAGTGATTTGAGTTCCTCTGGGTATATTCCCAAAAGGGTGATTGCGGGGTTGTATGAAAGGTCAATTTTTAGATCTTTAGGAATCGCCAATCTGTTTTCCACAGAGGTTGTACTAGTTTACACTCCCACTAACAATGCAGAAGTATTCCCTTTTTCCCACATCCTCTCCAGCATCTGTTGTTTTTTTAGTGATGGCCATCCTGACTGGGGTTAGTTGGTATCTCAGTGTGGTTTTAATTTGCATTTCTTTGATGATTGGAGAGGCTGAGCATTTTTCATGAATCTGTTCGCTGCTCACATATTTTATTTTGAGAAATTTCTATTCATATATTTTGCTCACTTTGTAATAGGGCTGTTTGTTTTTTTCTTTTCAGCATGTTTGAGTTCTTTGTAGATACTGGATGGTAGGCCTTTTCAGCGTGTTTGAGTTCCTTGTAGATACTGGATGTTAGGCCTTTGTCAGATATACAGGTGGCAAATATTTTTTCCCATTTTGTGGGCTGTCTCCCTGTTTTGATGATTTCTTTTGCTTTGCAGAAGCTTTTAGGTTTGATGGGGTCCCACTTGTCTATCTTATCTCTTATGGCATGGGCATTTGGGGTTTTGATCAGGAATTGGTTGCTAGTTCTAATTTCCATTGGGGTGTCTCCTGCATTTTCTAAGGTTCTTATAGTTTGAGGTTTTACATTTAGGACTTTGATCCATTTAGAGTTGATTTTTGTGTATGGTGATAGGTAGGGGGTCTTGTTTTAATCATCTGCATGTAGTCAGCCAGTTTTCCCAGCACCATTTACTGAATAGGTTCTCCTCCACCCAGTTATTGATGGTGGAGGCTTTGTCAAAGATGAATTGGTGGAGAAATTGAGCTTTGCTTTCATAATCTCTATCCTGTTCCATTGGTTTATATGACTGGTCTTGTACCAATAAGGCTGTTTTGATTATTGTAACCTTATAATAAAGTTTAAATAAAGTTTGGAAGTGTGATACCTCCCGCTTTATTTTTATTTCTTATTTATTTATTTAGAGTTGGAGTCTCACTCTCTCCCAGACTGGAGTGTAGTGGAACGCTCCCAGCCACCACAGCCTCGACCTGCTGGGCTCCGGAAATCCTTCCGTCTCAGCCTTCCAAGTAGCCGAAACTATAGGTGTGCACTACCACACCCGGCTAGTTTTTGATTTATTGTAGAGATGAGGGCTCACCAAGTTGTCAGGGTGGGTATCAAACACGCGTGCTCAGGCAATCCACTCGCCTCGGCCTCCCAAACTGCTGGGATTAAAGGCTGAGCCACCAAGCCCGGCCTCCGCTTTGTTTATTTTGCTGAGGTTTGTTTTGGCTATTAATGGTCATCTATGTTTCCATATGAATTTCTATATTGTTATTTCCAGGTCTGAGAAGAATGATGCCCAGTCTGGTCCCTACCTGCAGGGCTCTCTTCTAGTCTGCAGAATGAGGCAACACACTCCTAGCTTAGCTTTTACTCAACTGCTAAGCTCATTTCAGGAATGTTCATACCTGAATATGTTTTAGACATGAATTGAATCAGACACCGGTGCCACTCAGATTTCATGGGAACTATATTAACTTCCCTTTGGGGTTCTTTTAAAGCTGCAATACTCATCAACTTTTCTATGAAAAGTTAACTCTTTCCATCTTTATTCTTGGCTGTTTTCCATCATTAAAGGGCAAAGTGCTATTTTAAGAATCTCAAAAGTATTTTATTCATTGGTAAAATTGTTTGATAGTGTTACATGAGTGTTGAAATCTTTGAATATAATTGTGAATTTGTCTCTTTCTCGTTTCAGTTCCAACTGGTTTTTCACTAAGTATTTTGAAACTATGTTACTAATTACAGAAGTACACAGTACACTGAGCATTGGTATGTCCTCTTGAACTGTCTCCTTTACAGATAAGTAATAAGCTTCATATCTCTAGTAACGTTTTTTGACCTAATAAAGCATGTCTCATAATAATAATATAACCCAATAGCTCTCTTTTTACATAATAAACTTACTTTTGGAATAATTTTAACTTTACAGAAAAATTTCAAAGATAATGAACAGTATTCCACTATACTCTTTATTTACCTTCCCCTGAAGTTAAGATCTTATATTGCTTGGTACATTTGTGAAAACTAAGATATCAACTTGGTTTATTGTCATTAACTATACTAAACATTTTTATATTTCATGAGTTTTACAAGTAATGTAATTTCTGTATTTCATGACCAATCCAGGATGCCACACTGCATTTAGTCCTCAAGTCTCCTTAGTTTCTTCCATTCTGTGACAGTTTCTTCGTCTTTCCTTGTTTTTCATGATTTTTACTGTCTTAAAGACAGTTTTACTGGGTTTTTTTGTAAAATGCTCTTCATTTTAAGTTTATCTAATGATTTCTTTATGTGTAGACAGGGGTTAAAGTCTTTTTAGGAAGAAATCACAGAGGTACAGTGCCCTTCTTGTCATGTCAGATTATAAGTACAAAAGCATCAACATGCCATCAGTGACATCAGCCTTTACCATTTGGGTGGGGCAGTGTTAAGGTAGGTCAGCTTAGTCTATTAACTCTAAAACTTCTATTTTTTTCTTCCCACAGTCTATTCTTTAGAAGTGAATCACTAGGTCCAGCTCACACTCAAGATGAGATTGAGGAAGACTGTGAGTAAACTCCATCTTCTGGAAAGAAGAATATCTATATATACATTTTTTTTAATCTCAAAGGAAGACTTGTCTTTTTCCCTCTCTTTTTGCATTAATCAATCATTATTTATATCACAATAGAGTCATATACTTATTTTATCCTTTTTTTACAATCAATACTAGGTTGTTTATTTTGTTACTTGCTTTGTTTTTTATCCTATGTTCATAAATAAAACTTAGGTCATTGATTTCAAGACGTTCTTCTTTTCTAATATCAGCAGTTAATGTTAGAGTTATCTTTTTATCTTTATAAGCAATGCTGTAGTTGTGTTTCACAAATTTTGATATACTTTTTAATACTGATTGATCTAATTATATCTCTAATTTATCTTGTGATTTATTTTTTGGCCCATGTGTCATTTAAAAGTAAATATTTATAAATATTTGGAGGATTTTCCTAATAAATGTCTATTCTTGACTTGTAGTTTAATTCCATAGTGATCAGAAAGAATCCTTCAGTGTTTTTATCCTTAAATACAGAGAGGCTTACTTTACGGCAAAGAACATATGTTTCATCTTGTTGATAGTTCCACACAAGCCTGAAAAGAATGTAAGGTAGGGGTTACTACAAGCACCCAATATGTCAATTTGATCAAGCTGGTATTTACTATTCTACTAGTTTTCACAACCTTACTGATTTTTTTGTTTCCTTCTTCTGTTAATTATTAATAGAGAAGTGTTTATTACTCTAACTACATTTATGGATGATTTATTTTTTCAGTTCTGTCAGGTTTTGCCTCATGCACTCTGAGCTCTGTTACTTTATTTTACTTGTTTATTTTTTCAGTATTTGGTCTAGGTTTTATAATACACAAATATGTAACTTTTCATAGTCTATCCAAAAATGTTTATGTTTAGTATTAGAAACACAGTGATATACTTGCATTTTCCCCTTTGAATATTTTGTAATAGTTTTCATGCATTTTCATAAATCCTTATCAGATATTATTGACTCAATTATCTTTATTTCTTTTTTTAATTTTATTTTAAAGATGTGAGGTACAATTCAGGATTAGATATACAAGTGGTCATCATACAGGTAATGTTTGGGCCTTCCTTTGGTCCCCGCTTCGCTTGGTTTGAGATCACGTACCCTTATTGATGTTATATACCTTCCCCCTCTCCCGGCAGTGTTCTGCTACTGCCAATCCCTTTCTTATAGTATTATGGTAAATTTTCAGGGTCTGCTCATGAGTGAGAACATGTGGTACTCAGTTATTTGTTTCTGTAATAGATCATTGACTATTATAGACTCTAAATCCAGTAAATATTATTATATTTACATCTGTTGATATATTTAATTATGTTTATGGTCTTATGAATGTTGAACCAGCCCTGCAACCTGGGGAATGAAGCCTACTTGGTCATGGTGGATGATTTTTGAAATGTGTTGTTGAATTTGGTTTGCTAAGATCTTGTTGAGAATTTTAGCATGTATATTCATCAAGGATATTGGCCTGTAGTTCTCTTTCTTTATTGGATCTTTACCTGGCTTGGGTATCAATGTGGTGCTAGCTTCATAAAATGACTTGGGGAGAGTTTCATCTTTCTCAATCGCCTGGAATACTTTCAATAGGAGTTGTATCAGTTTCTCCTTGTATGTTTTGTAGAATTCTGCTAGAAAGCCATCTGGTCCAGGGCTCTTGTTTTTTGGAGGTAGTTTTCTTATGACATAGTCAATTTCCTGAATTGTTATTGGTCTATTTAGGGTCTCAATTTCTGATTGTTTCAAGCTGGGGAGGTCGTGTGATGTTAGATAGTCCTCCACTTCCTTTAGATTTTCAAGTTTGTTTCCATAAAAGTGTACATAATAATTTCTGATAAGCTTTTGCATTTCTTCAAGGTCAGTTGTGACTTCATCTTTTGTGTTTCTGATTGAGTTTATTTGGGTTTTTTCTCTCTTTATCTTGGTCAGTCTAGCTAGGGGACCATCAATCTTGTTTATCCTTTCAAAGAACCAGCTTTTTGTTTCATCGATTTTTTGTATTATCTTGTCTTGTACATCCCAGATTTAG
>CAUYQG010174431.1:0-22152 GCA_963574415.1 Tarsius wallacei
CCCGGCGCGGGGGGGGGGGCGGGTCCCGCCCACCGCACCCCCTTGTGGCCAACCTCCTGCCACCCCAAAAAAAAAAAAAAAAAAAAAAAAAAAAAAAAAAAAAAAAAAAAAAAACATGCTCCCTGCCACCAAGGAACTTGCACATCAGTGAGGGGACACAATCCCAAATTCATTTACAATGATGAGTGACCTGATGGAGGTGAACAAGAGGCCTTGTGGGAACATAGATGAGAAGTCCTTGCCTAACCTGTGTCAAGGAAAGGCTTTCTGAAAAAGACACCTGAACTGCCTTGAAAAAAATAAATCCAGATTACCTATGCATAGAAAGGTGGAAGAACAACCACCGCAGGAAAATAACCTGCCTGGAGAGAAGCATGAAAAGTTATGGAGTGTGTAGAGTAGCATCCAGCAATAAAGCATTCTTAGAACATCAAACATGTAGGGAGATTGGCAGGAAGTAGGGCCAAATTATGAGCAGAGGGGGAACACGAAGGACTTTGTCTGAGATACTAAAAAGTTTGGCTTTGGTTCTCCTTGTAGTAGAGGCACATGGAAGGGTACTGACAGGTGAACTTGGTTTATCACTCTGGCTTTGATGTGAGGATAGGCTCCGGTTGGACTTGGGGGAAAGGGCAGTAATATGAATAATACGAGTCCTGGGGGAGGAGTGGAAGCAGTAATACGAGTTAAGCTGGTCCTGCAGAAATCCAAGAGAGAAACCAGGACTTCTGCTGGGCCATAAGAGAAAGGAACAGATTCAGAAAACATTTTGAAAGTAAAATCCCAGGCTTACACAAGAAGTAATAAAGAAACAAACAAATCAAAATGTCAGTCTCTGACTAATGGTTTCCAAATATTGGAGGTAATCACAAGTGCATAAAGTACCTAGATTAACTGCAATGCCTGATTTGCCATTTACAAATAATGTCTTTACTTGCTGAACCCTGCCCATCTGTATAATAAAATGTTTTAAAATTTTCTTGTCAATTTTCAAGAAACACATTGAGCTTTGGAGCTAGACACATAGCTAGGCTACAAAGTGATGCTCTTTACAAGTTTTCTGTTACATTAGGTCCTTGGTCTTTGCCACCAAGTTTTAAATTAATTAATGCAGATAGAAGGCTTTACAAAAGTTACAGTCTTCAACAAAACAGCAAAGGCTTTAGATCAAATAATCATTTTTACCAGTGTTGTAAAAATCAAAAAAATGCACCTACTCAATCAAGATGACTGAACTAGTTATCTTATAGACAAAAGTTTCTCACTTAAAAAAAGATCTGCAATTGCATAAGAAGCAAGCATTCTTAGACACTGGAATATGATGTGTCAAAAAAATATATTTAAAGATCGAGTGTCAACCAAGTAGCTTTAAGTGTTAGTCAGTGGTGGGGAAATGTACAATGGAGCAAAAAAATCATCCATCACAAATTGGTTAATATTGCTCCCTTTCATCAATAGCCATACTATTGAATAAAAATATTCCAAAGCATTCACTATTTTAAAAGATAGGTGTGTTAAATGTCAACCGATAGAAGAGTGACTGAAAATGGGCACAACATTTCTTTGAAAGGTGATGGAAATATTTTTAAATTAGACTGTGGTATAGCTTATACAACTCTGTAGATACTAACTTTCAATGATTCGTACACTTACTAGATAATGGTGGAGGTTACACAGCTCTGGATATACTTTCATTGACTTGTACACTTGAAACAGGTGCATTTTGTGGTATGTAAATTCCATTCCATTCTCAACCAATCTGTAAAGAAAGGTCAGTCAGTGGAAGCAGACTGACCCCGGTCACACCTCTGTCCTCTCTCTCTCTCTTCAGAAGGGAGGAGCCTGCAATCAAACAACCAACATGGTCTCCTACTTGAAGAGTGAGTGAAATCCTGAGGGAGATCACAGATGCCATCAACAACAGCAGAAACATGATAAGCGATTTAAAAAAGAAAATTAATATTCTCCTCAGCCTTCACAAGTTGGAAGTATTCTTGGAGATGTAGCAGTGGCCAAGGAAGGCCATAGTAAGAACACCAGGAAAGTCACAGAATGGACATTCAGGGGCCGGCAAGAAACTTCCAACAAGAAAAGGACCATGTGAGTGCTTGTTGGGAAACAATGCATTTGGAACTTGTACAATGACTGGAATGAAGAATATACCGAATCTGAATAGGTAAAAAGAACACTGGGGCAGAGACGACATGAACAAAGGCCAAGAGGGGGACCTGATCACAGAGAGAGGGGCCAGGCAATGAAAAGGAATTGTGTCAGGAGAAGCCTTGGCACTGTGGGAGGGGAACAAGGATCCCGGCAGTTGGGGCAGATTCTTAGAAATCTACCAACAACATCTATATTTGTCCTTTCCGGCAATAGGGTCTAAACTCTGGAAAAGATAAGGAAAAGATAAAGAACAATGTTGTAGATGGACCCACTTCAATCTCACCTGTCAAATCCAATGTGATAGGGAGAGAGTGATAGCATTTATTTTCATGATCCAAAAGAAGAAACATTTCAGAGGAAGAATGTCATGGCCATGATGGTTTCGAGGAGGAACAAAGGCGAGGAAAGATTTTAAATGGACATCGATTTTTGAACCTATAGATAAAAACATAAGGAGATTAAAAATACTTTCATTTAGCCTGGTGCAGTGGTTCACATTTGTAATTCCAGTACTTTGGGAGGCGGAGGCAAGAGGATTGCCTAAACCCAGGGGTTTGAGACCAGCCTGGGCAACTTGGCAAGACCTGTCTCCATAATAAAAACAATTAACTGGGTGTGGTGGCATAAGCCTGTAGTTCCAGCTACTTGGAAGGCTGAAGCAGAAGGATCGCCTGAGCCCAGCAGGTCGAGGCTGCAGTAACCACGAGCATGCCACTGTACTCCAGCCAGGTAGACAGAGACTCCAACTCAAAAGACAAAACAAAACAACTCTAATTTGGAAGAGAGAAAGACAGGAGATTGGTTTATGTCTGGGATATTGAAACTGAAGATACAACATCTGAGTAAAACCGCTCTAATAAAGGTTGGTTAGGAGAAACATGGGGGAGGAGAGAAAGAGGAAATATGCCCTGCATTCTTACCTTTCATTGTCTCATTCTCAGGTGTAAGACACTGAATCTGGATCCCAGAAAATGTTCTGAGTCCTCAAAGACATTTGTTTTCTTCAAGTAAGTTTTGCTATGAAACAAAGTATGAAGTAGCAAGAATCCCAATGTCTTGAACATAGAACAGCTATGTCTTATTGCTAGTTACAGCAATTTTCCAGGCATGCACTGGATTACTTCTACAAGCAGATTTGCTTCATGTGTTTTTCCTCTAGAAAATTAATCAGCTTGCCAATGTGTTTGTGATGTTCCTTCTAACACGTGCTGCAGAAGGATATTGTTGCAACTGCTGCTTTATGTATTCTGGCTCTTGAAGCCCATTTCTCACTTACTAAGTTCGAAATTTAAATCGTGGGTTTGGCTGTGGCTGTTGCCAGACAGCAATATTGCAGAGTTAGGATGAACTTAAAAAATTTGTGTTGTCATTTTGAATTTTTAACTTTATTCCAAAAAAAAGAAAAAACTTGCATAATCTCAGGATTGCAGGCACGCAAGGTGTAAACTAATATTTTGCCTCCGACGAAAAATTTTTGCTAGTTCTGAAAGATCTGCAGGGCATGTGCTACTGAAACAGCTCATTCCCAAACTGAGTAATAAATCTAGAATTGACAGTTACACAAATCTATCATCAAGTCAGGAGGCATTGTGTTCAGTGCCAAGGCAGTCAGGTAATTGGAACAGTGAAGTGACGGGGCCTCACTGTTGGGGGAGACGTCAGAGATCATTTTTAGATTAGAATCTGTTCAAAATCACCAGATTTGAGAATAGGTGGAGGATCTTTTAGTGCTTTTCATGCTAGCCACATAACTCAACAGAAATTTAACTTCTCTCCTAAAATATATTTTTTAGGCACCAAAAACTCATTGACTTTTTTTTTAATTAAATAGACATTTTCAAGAAAAACCAACAGGCCAGGTGCAGAGGCTCACACCTATAATCCCAGCACTTTGGGAGGCAGAGGCGAGAGGATTGCCTGAGCCCAGTGGTTTGAGATCAGTCTGGGCAACTTGGCAAGACCTCATCTATACAAAAAATTGAAAAATTAGCCAGGCATGGTGGCCCACACCTATGGTTCCAGCTACTTGGAAGACTGAGGCAGAAGGAGCGCCTGGGCCCAGCAGGTTGAGATGCAGTAGCCGTGATCATGCCGCTGCACTCCTGTCTGGGCAACAGAGTAAGACTCTGACTCAATCAATCAATCAATCAATTCTGGGTTTTGTGAAAAGCTGAGTGTGTAAATTTTTTTGTAGAAGTTCAAACTCTCTTTATTCCAATTTATGATTTAGGCTTCAGCTTTTGATCAAATGCACCCTCTTCAAACTAGAACTTATATTTTAAAATCTACATTCAGTAAAATAAATGAAATTGTATATTGGGAACATCTATCACTGAAGTTATAAAAATTATGTGTTTATTAAAGATAAGGTGAATTTTCTTCAAATTCTTTATAATTTTGTTTTTTGTGTGAGAATTTTCTCAATTTTCACTTTTTTTTTTTTTTTTAGTCGGAGTCTCACTCCCGCCCAGACTGGAGGGTAGTGTCACGCTCAAGGCCACCCAAACGTTGACCTGATGGGCTCCAGCGATCCTTCCGCCTCAGCCTTCTAAGTAGCCGGAACTACAGGTGTGTGCTACCATGCCAGGCTGGTCTCGAACCCGCAGGCTCAGGCAATCCACTCCCCTCAGCCTCCCAAAGTGCTGTGATTACAGGCTGAGTCACCAAGCCCAGCCAACACAATTTTCACTTTAAGACACCTCCCATAAAGTCATCCTTGGAATTTGTACACAAGTTAGGCAGATATTTCTAATGGCAGTATATTTTGTTTGTCTATCATGGAGATGTATATATATATGCTCTATAACGCTCCCTGTAGGTTACTGGCAGAGCATTAGGGAGAAAATGGCAAACTGTTTCCAGAAAACTAATTCTCAACTGTGATTTTTAAGACTAAAGGATGTCTTCTGGCTCAAAGAAAAAAATATACAAAGGCATAAAAATCAAATGGGTGATACAATTTTTAAAGTTTCTTTAAAAACTATCGCTAGGACTGGAACTGCAAAGGTTTAGCTGGAAGATATTGACAATTATAAAGTTTTTTTAAAAACAAACAAATAAAAAACTTTTCCCAAAAGACAGCTTCTCAATAACTCATTGGAGGACGGCATGATTTAATGAAGATCTCTAAGGCTGGGAGCTAAACTTTCCCCACCACTGGCATCAGAATCAGAAAACAACTCTTCTACAAAAATACCTAAAAGAGGGAAGAAGTGTTTGCAAATTTTATATCTATCTGTGAAGTTACTGCCTAAAAGATGTGATTACTAACGAGTAAAAAGCAAACATGTCTAACTCGAAAGTAGTTCAACCTAGAATTTGATATACGAGACCTGGGAACACTGATGAATGGACTACCAGGAAGACCTTTTTAACAGTAAACCAGCAACATCTACTGTCTGCACGTGGAAATCACAACGGAAGCCATTTCCTACACTATGAATAGGGCCCTGGGAAAAGGTGGCGTGCTGTCACAGTGCAGCTCAGACTCAACTCAAAAAAAAGCCTGGCTGGTGAGCACTTGAGTACTCTGCAGAGACTGAGGAGGAGGAAGAGAAGAAAAAAACAGAAAGAGGGGAACTACTTATCATAAGCAGTGAACCCTTAAAGATACCAGGACAGGAGGGAGGAAGGCAGGATACTGGGAAAGTGTCATCAGCAAGAACTAATTTTTTTCCCTGAGCACTTAGCTCTTAGATCGCTCTCCCGTGCTATTTACTTGATATCTTTGTGTTCCCTCCTCCTTTCTCACCCTCCTTTCTCACCCTTCTCCTTAATTGCATCTCCAACAAACCTCTTGGAGCTGGAAACTGTGAATGATCTGAGGTTTTGACTTTTTTTTTAAGTCAGTATTTCACTCTGTCACCCAGACTGGAATACAGTGGCACCATCATGGCTCACCACAGCTTTGACCTTCTAAGCACAGGCAATCCTTCCATCTCAGCCTCCCGAGTAGCTGGGACTATAGACTCATGCTACCAGCCCAGCTAATTATTTGATTTTTTTGTAGAAACAGGTCTTGCAAAGTTGCCCAGGCTGATCTGGAACTCCTGGGCTCAAGCAGCCCTCCCACCTCTGCCTCCCAAAGTGCTGAGATTACAGGTGTGAGTCACTGTGCCCTGGCTGGGAGGTTTTTTAATTTGCTTCATAAATCAAGGAATTTCTGGCTTTAAGATAATGCAGTCAACATTTAAAGCTAGACTGGTCCTTACAGTCCATCTAGTTCACAATAAACAGATGAGGAAACTAACCAGGAAATTTTGGGTGATCTTGGAGTGACCCAGCTGATGAGTGACAAAACCCAGTCTGGATACCAAGTTTCCTCACAGATTGGACCCAGTATGAATAAATTTCCCTGCAAGGTGACAATACCTACAAAGTGTTCTTCAAAAGTTTCCCTACCCCACTCTGTTTTTATTTGTGTTGCATCTGTTCAGAATTTCAGAGAAGTTATACATTCTCCTCATATATACTTTCTTCATTTTCTCTGAGCTATGTTGAGGAAAATCATAATTTAATATGAACACGTATCTAAAAGAAAATATAAAATGGGCAGTTACCTCTAAGTCAAGGTACCCAACATGATACATGTCTGAAAAGAATAAAATAAATCTAAATTTTAGGTTTGTATGGTCTTTTAAAACACACTACAACGAAAGGAAGCACATAGCTTTTCATCTTTAATTTCTTCTATCTTGATACAAATTTCATTCATTGTGGAAGGAAACTTCCTAGGCAATCAGGAAATCATCTTTTTTTTTTTTAAGTGAATAGCTTAGGATGAGCTGACCGCTTCCCTTTATGGTAACGTTTCTAAATACAGTATTAATTTTAATTCATCAAATTAAACTCATCACATTTCCCCCACATCTTTCTTGCCTTAGTCACTCCTCTTCTTAAGGAGACAACCTTGCTGCCTAACTCTTGAGATGCCAAAAGATCTTATGGTCTCAGTGTTCTTATTGCAACAGTTCCCTTCCTCCTAATGCAATAGTTATTTCCCCTTATTGCAAGAATCATTTTGAATAAAGTCTTTTCTTATTAAATCTGGATTTTTTTTTATCTGTCTAAACCAAGAATTCTAATGAAAGCTGAGGGAAGTTGACTAAGACAGATCAGAGTGTGGTGTCAAACCCCCCACAGACCCCAAAAGGGAAGGCGCTGTGTCAGAGAGATCAAAGAAATGACCGGAGACAAAGTACGAGACATCGGCTTTATTCAGGAACTTACGAATCAGGAAGATGACCCAGGAGCAGTCGGCTGAACAAGAATAAGCCACTCCAGACTGTAAAAGTCACACAGGTTATATAGCATTAGCCATAGGGTGGAAGACAAGGTTAAGCATAAAAAGAGTGGGGTTTCTAGTGCGCAAACCAGTATGAGAAGGTGTGTATACATATGTTGCATGTACACAAAATCTCTCTAGGGGTGAAGTTTTTAGTCTTATAATGAACTAAAGATTAACTAAAGGTAACCAGAAGTTATGGGCATTGATTCAGGTGTGTCTCATATAGTCTGAACCAGCTCAGGAGGTCAACAGCCTCAAGGAAGGGTGCTTCCAGAACATTCATTATGCATAGCTACAAGATGTGGTCAGCAGGCACAGAAATCACTTTGCCCATGGCCTCAGCCAGCATGAGCTGCACGCCCAGGCATGGAGCCTGAGGGGAAGAGGACATCCCAGGCTGACCAACTCCAGGACCCCTCCCCAGGTTCCAATCCCCTGCTTCGGGCCATATCCAGGGTATGCTTATGCTGTCATTGGTGTGTCGCCCTACACAGAGTCTTCCTCTAGAAGCAAACCCACATAATGTTCATATGAGAATTCATAATTCTCACATTTTTTTCTTAACTCCAAAATAAAATTGCAAAACTTTCCAAGGGTAAGGCTTCTGGAAAATACTTGCATTCAAATGAATAAAAAGGGAAATTAATTTATTTTACTTTTTCACAAATTCTACTAAAAGTCCCAGTATTTTTCAAGTTTCATTCTGGCATATCAAGTTCCCCCAATTTGCCCAGATTCAAGTTTACTTTCAGTGAGTGAAAGAACTACTTCTTTAGTATTCGCTCACTGAATCTTCTTGCAACTTGCTATTTTGCAGTAGGGTGAGAAATCTAAATATCTTCATTCAAAATTCCTGTCAACATGCTCAGTTCTCAGTTGTTTACCAGAGAAGAAATCTAATTTTTCAATGACAAAAACCACATTGTGAGGCCCAGCGCTACTGCAAATCTTCAGGACATTTCTATGGCCAGAACTGACCAATACCATATGCCACATTATGTAAACAAATATATACCAATGGGTTCAATTGTATAAACCACAGGAGGAAAGAAAAATGATGAGCTGAACAGATGTCTTTGAAGCATAATCATTTCTCTGGCAATCCAGGAGACAAAGACTCTTTGGTCTGTGGAAATAGGTGGGAAATCTTTACACACCCACTCTTTATTTAAAAAAAAAAAAAAAAGATTGTAAACACCAATGAGTCAATTAGTTGGCTTTTCATAAACTTAACAGATCTAGGTAAACGTGAATTAATTTAGCTAGTGTCTTTCTACACATGTTGGAAAGAATCATTTATTTCCCTTGACATTAGTTCTAGGCTCAGATCCAATGCCTATATACTCTGATTCATTTCCACTGTATTTATTTACTGCTGTTATCTATTTATTCCTTTGTTTATTAAATATTTCTAGGTGTGCTACTGGGTGCTAAGCACCCAGCACAATGGGATTCCATTGTGAACAAAATAGAAACCTCTGTCTTCATGGAACTTGCAATCTAGACAGAAAATAAACCAGATAAATGAGTTAAAAATATAGAATACTAGATGTAGTTTGTGCTAAGGTGAAAAAAATAAAGCAGAAAAAGTGGCTATAAAATGCTTTGGGACAAGCCAGGTGCGGTGGCTCACGCCTGTAATCCCAGCACTTTGGAGGAGGAGGGGAGAAGATTGCTTGAATTCAGAGGTTTCAGACCAGCCTGGGAAACATGGCAAGACCTCACCTCTATAATAAATCAAAAAATGGTGGCACACACCTGTAGTTTCAGCTACTTGGAAGGCTGAAGCAGAAGGATCACCTGAGCCCAGGAAGTCGAGGCTGTGTTGGCCATGTGCATGTCACTACACTCTAGCCTGGGTGACAGAGTGAGACTCCAACTCAATCAATCAATCAATAAAATGCTTTGGGACAGGACAATTTCAGTCACTCAGAAGGTGACTTTTGAGTCAAGATCTCAAGGAAGTGAGGGTGCTAGCCATGCTATGCTATCTGGGGGAAAACACTTTCCTGGCAAAGGGAAGAGAAAGCGCGAAGGCAGGGAGGTAGAATACTGCTACATGTGATCCTAAGCACTGCAGAGGATATAAAAATAAATACGCTCAAAAGAGCTTAAAATCTAGCAAGGAAGCTTAGAATACAAATGTACTAAAACTAACACCAAGTAGGCCTGGTGCAGTGACTCACACCTGTAATCCCAGCATTTTGGGAGGCCAAGGCAGGCGGATTGCTTGAGTCCAGAAGTTACAGACCAGCCTGGGCAACATAGCAAGACCTCATTTCTACAAATAATTAGCTGGGAATGGTGGCCTGCGCTACTCCCAGCTACTTGGGAGGCAGAGGCAGAAAGAGTGGCTGAGTCCAGTTGAGGCAGTGGTTGCCGGAATGGTGCCACTGCACTCCAGCCTGGGCGACAGAGTGAGACCGGACTCAAAAAACAAACAAATAAACAAAAACACCAAGTAGACTGTTTGAAGAGTTAGAAGAGAGCCAGACATATTGCCTCATGCCTGTAGTCTCAGTACTCTAGGTTGCTGGGACAGGAGGATTCCTTGAAGCCGAGAGTTCAAGACCAGCCTAGGCAACATAGCAAGACTCTATCTCTCCAAATAATTTATTAAAATTAGCCAGATGTGGTGATGCACACCTGCAGTCCCAGCTACCAGAGAGGCTGAGGTAGAAGGATCGCTTGAGGCCAGGAATTTGAGGCTGCAGTGAGTTATGATCACACCACTGCACTCCAGCCTAGGCAATAGAGTGAAACCCTGTCTCAAAGAAAAAAGAGAACGTGAGAGAAAAGAGAGATACAAACATGACTTCATAGCAGTTCAGAAAAGGATACAATGCAATAATACAATTGGGAAGATTCGGCAGCAGAGTAAGGTGAGACTGGGGGTTAAAAACTCCTCAGAGGAGCTCAAATCTGAGAGGAGTCTGTACAAAGCATGTGGTCCAATGAAGCAGTGCCCAGGGGCTGACCAGAGTTAGGACTATAGAAGGAAAAGCACATAAATATGAAATATGATGTAGGCATATGAATGGACGCATATCATGTAAATATATAAATATGTGTGCAATATTAATATTATGTCATATTTATACTATATACATATGTTTAGGCATACACTAAATATATGTTGTTTTGCTGTGCATAGAATCTTCCTTGGCACCCCAAATGTGTACATGAATAGGGCTGCTTCCTAAATTTGTTCATTGAGGCCAGGTGTAGTGGCTTACGCCTGTAATCCCAGCACTTTGGGAGACTGAGACAAGAGGATTACCTGAGTCCAGGGTTTTTGAGACCAGCCTGAGCAACTTGTCAAGACCTCAGCTCTACAATAAATCAATAAAAATTAGCCAGGCATGGTGTCATGTTCCTGCAGTTCTAGCTACTTGGAAAGCTGAGGCAGAAGGGATCACCTGAGCCCAACAGGTAGAGGCTGCGGTGGCCATGAGCGTGACACTGCACTCCAGCCTGGGCAACAGAGTGAGACTCCAACTCAAAAAAAAAAAAATGTTCATTGAGAAAAAGAAGTGGAAAATTCTTTTTCAAGTAAAATGTCCTATAAAAGGAGATGGGAGTAGGGAGAAAAAATGGAATCCAGCTGCTAATTTAGAACCAAAAGAGTCCAGATAATTCTTTTCGCTCACTTTGGCAAAAGACAATGATTGAGCAATATCATGAAATGTAGACCTCCCTTCACAGTTCCCTCCCTGCCAAGTGTAGGCCTCTGACTTCACACAACTACCCTTTCTTACTTCCAGAATCCAGGCCTTGCCTCCCTTAGCAGACAAAAATCTCTCTTCTGCTTCACCCTCATGGACCTCCTTCCTTAGTCATTAGTCTGTGTCAGGCATGTGCTAGGGTCTGAGGGATTCAATGATGAGTGAGATGTTGGGGTCCTTGGCCTCACACGAGGGACAAGATGAGTAAGCAGGCAATCGTGGAGAGGCACATTGACTCACACCTACAATCCCAGCATTTGGGAGGCCAAGGTGGGAGGATCACTTGAGGCCAGGAGTTCAAGACCAGGCTGGGCCACCCTCTCTAAAAAAATGAATAAAATTAGCCCAGTGTGGTGGTGCACACCTGTAGTGCCAGTCACTGGGGAGCTGAAGTGGTAGGATCCCTTGAGCCCGGGAGTTTGAGGCTGCAGTGAGCTATGATTGTGCCATTGCACTCCAGCCTGGGTGACCAAGCAGGATCCTATCTCTAGAAAAAAACAGGTAATTGCAATACAACACAACAATAATGACAACACAGAGCCACAGCCATGATGCCTATGGAACTGCAGGAGCAGACAAGAAAAGAAGGAAAGGCCCCAAGAGCAAGGGGCTTATAAGCTAAGACCTGGAGACGAGCCCTGTTCTGAAGCAGCTTGGTCATCCTGAAGTGTCAGGAATGGCTGGAAGTAGAATGTGTTTTCCTTCAAGCACATAGCTTCTTTTTTCTTTTCTTTTCACAAGGGAAATGGTGAAATGGTTACCAGGTGTTAGGAAAGCTCATGTGTGGCTTGGATAGCCAAGGGTAGGATTCTGTTGGCTTCTCTTTTGGTGTTTTGCATGTTTCCTATTTTTAAAGAGTAGTGACTACTCTTTTAAAATAATGAAAAACAACTAGTACGAGAATTGTTCTAAAGCAAAGAAATGGGCCAGGTCTGGTGGCTCATGCCTGTAATCCCAGAACTTTGGGAGGCCAAGATGGGAAGATCTTTTGAGCCCAGGAGTTTGAGACCAGCATGAGGAATATAGTGAGACCTCACCTATACCAAAAAAATAAATAAATAAACAAATAAATCAAAAAACTAGCCAGGTGTGGTAGTACATACCTGTAGTCCCAGCTACTTAGGAGGCTGAAGCAGAAGGATCACCTAAGCCCAAGAGGTCGAGGCTTTGGAGAGCCAAGATCATGCCACTGCATTGCAGTCTGGGCAAAAGAGTGAGACCTCAAATCAAAAAAAAAAAGAAGAAAAGAAAAGAAGTGGCCTCATGAGAGGAGACACGTTGGAACATGTCTGTTTGAATACCATAAGACCCATTCCCAGTGGTAAGGCTGGTGTGTTTGGGCCTGTGCAGTGGAGAGTCCAGCCCCAAGAAGAGCTTAAGCAAGAGCTGGACTTCTCCCATCAGCCAGCAGCCTAGAGTGTAAAATGCACCCAAGGCCCTCCCTGCAGCAAAGGCTGCCCCCGCTCAGGCACCCCCAACTTCCTCCAAGGGAAATGCTTACCTTACTCACTTTGGAATCCCATCTGCACAATGGTTCCTAGAGAACTGCGGATTTCCTCAGCTTTAAAGTTCATGTCAACTGGAATGTTAAGACTCCTGCATTACAATTACAATTCTTTCCTTTTGACTTAAGGAAATTAGACTATGCCTCAGTCTTCCCATTAGGTTATCTAAGAATTCATGAGAGCCGGCTCGGTGGCTCAGCCTGTAACCCCGCGCCTTGGGAGGCTGAGGTGAGTGGATTGCCTGAGCCCGGGGGTTCGAGACCTGCCTGGGCAACTTGGCAAGACCTCATCTCTACAATAAATCAAAAAATTAGCCGGGTGTGGTGGCGCGTGCCTGTACTTCCAGTTACTTGGAAGGCTGAGGCGGAAGGATCGCAGGAGCCCAGCAGGTCGAGGCTGCGGTGGCTGGGAACGGCCACTGCACTCCAGTCTGGGCTACAGAGTGAGACTCCGACTCAAAAAAAAAAAAAAAAAGAATTCATGAGTTACTGTTTATTGCTATTTAAGATATCTTAAAGTCAAAATGTTTCTTTCTGCATTTTAAAATGCTCTAAAAGTACCCCCCCATCTTTATTCATAGTAGGTAGCAAATAGGCCCTTTACAGTTTAGAACATCTAAATTAATAGTTAAGTTGGTGGCCATTTTTTCCATGCCATTCTCTTTCTTTTTTAATACCTGAGAAGCTATTTTTATATACATGAATTTTAAATTCCATTGCTAATTAATGAGAATCAACACATACCCATTTTATTTCATTCTCTAGCTGTAAAAATAGCAATCAAAATATTTTAAAAGAAAACTCAAATTCTAGCAACTTAACCTATCATAAAATCAAAGTGGACAAATACTAGTGATGCTGCTATTACAACCAAGAAACAGATCAAGAGGATAACAAATATTCTACATGTAAATGTATTATTGTAAAGCAATACTTTAAGTGTCACTTTTAGCATGAAAGTCATTAATTTTATTCTAAAGGAATAAAGAAAAGACCAGGGAAGACTTCCATTGTCTTACTTGGGGGCTTATTAACTACAGTGAAACAGAAAGCTGTCTGCATTTTTTCATTTGCCCTAGACATATTCCAAAAGCAATCATTTGCTGCCCCCTGGCTGTAAAGAGATTCCTTATCTTTCAATAAACTCTATAAGAAAAAAATAACTGTATATTCAAAAAGTGAAGTGGAGAATTCAGGGAATATAGCATTTGTCGTAGATATCAGGATGCTAATGAATACCGATTGAGAAACCTGAACTTTGAGATCAGACTGCCTGGGTTCAAATCCCAGCTCTACCACCTGTGACTTTGGTCAAGTTACTGAATATCTATCTTTTCATTCCCTAGTCTGAATAATGAAGATCATAAGAATAATATTTATCTCCTGTGGCTAGTATGAGAATTCAATGAGCTCATGATATACTCAGACTGTTTGGCTCAAATGTTGGATATGACAGAATATCATACTTAAAAGCAACAGTGGAGTGACCAGAAGTCGTTCGCCATGACACCAGCATTTCCCATCTATTTTTTTGTTGTTGCAGTAGCACTTTTTGCCTTCTAATTTTACTATAAAGTTGAAATATTTATTATGCCCATTATTCTTTGTCTGCAAAGAATAATATCACTACAAGAGTAGAGAGTAGAGAGATCTTGTTTTGTTCGCTGATCTATGCCAAACACCTTGTCAGAGTGTGGCACATAGTAGGTACTTAATGAATATTTACTACTGAATGAATTTGCTGTCATAGGCTCCCTGACATTTATAAACACTTAGACTCAAGGTTGCCAGAGGTTTTAAAGTACAGCATATTCATTCAACCATCTTTTGTTGGAGACTTACCCTATGACTGATGTTGTTTGGAGTGCCTGCTAGACAAAATGATGAATCCATAATTTGTGATCAAAGAGCAAGCCAAGCACACAAATAAATCATTTCAATGCAATATGCAGTCATAGATTTCAGAGTAAAATGAGGACGAAAGCAGCCGGGCTCGGTGGCTCAGCCTGTAATCCCGTGCCTTGGGAGGCTGAGGTGAGTGGATTGCCTGAGCCCGCGGGTTCGAGACCCGCCTGGGCATGCGAAACCTCATCTCTACAATAAATCAAAAAAAAATTAGCCGGGCGTGGTAGCGCGCGCCTGTAGTTCCGGCTACTCTGAAGGCTGAGGCGGAAGGATCGCCGGAGCCCAGCAGGTCGAGGCTGCGGTGGCCGGAAGCGGCCACTGCACTCCAGTCTGGGCGACGGAGTGAGACGCCAACTCAAAAAAAAAAAATTGAGGACGAAAGCAAGAGTGTGTCCATCTCTCCAGGAGAGGCAGAGATGACTGAATTGGGATAAGAGGTGTTCCCTGGGCAGAGGGAAAGTGCAGGGTACATTCAAATACAACAGAACCATGAAGGAGCACAATGTGTCCAGGAGACATAGAGGAGCGTGAGATGCTTATGATGGGGATGATTTGTTCCTGTAGTTATTGACTGAGTTGCCCTCAGATCTGCAAGGGCCACGTTTGTGATAATGGATATTAACAAGAATTTTTTTTGGTTTGGTTTTAACCAAGCACGCTTAAATACTGAGAAGTAGGATATCAATGAGGGATTGGGACATCGCAGAGACCAGGTGATTATAGGCAGATACCCAAGATTAGAGCAAGCAAGAAATCAGCAAGCACAAAGAAATGAGGGTCCGAGGAAATCATGGGGTAGCTATCAAGGAGATAAGGATGGCTGCATTCTGTATGTGATCAAAGTATTATAAAAGTATTTTGTTCACATAAATAGAAAATATTAGACTGGGCACAGTAGCTCACACCTGTAATCTCAGCACTTTGGGGGGCCACAGCAGAAGGATTCCCTGTGCCCAAGAATTCAAGACCAGCCTAGGCAACATAGCCAGACCTCGTCTCTACAAAAAATCAAAAAATTAACCAGGTGTGGTGGTGAGTGCCTATAGTCTCAGCTTCTCGGCTGAGGTGGAAGGATGGCCTGAGCCCAGGAGGTTGAAGCTGTGATGAGCTACCAGTGTGTCACTGCACTCCAACATGGGCAACAGAGTGAGACTCCAACAGAAAGTAAGGAAAGGAGGGAGGGAGGGACGGAGGGAGGACGGGAGGAAGAGAGGGAAGGAAGAAGGCATTGATGGATCAGTGCAGCAGAACCACCAGACTAGCCAAGCTGGGACGACAGAAGAAGAAAAGTACTCTGCCTTGGGCCAGAGGAAACCCTAGCTAAGTGGCCTCATACGAGCAACCCCATGGAGGAGGATTACATATACATCCAGCATCACTCCCACTGTTATGCCTGGATAGTGTTACAAGTTTATTTTATATCTTTTTAACTACATAAGTTATCTAGGTATAATTCATCCCCAACATGAATGCCACACTTCTCCACACATTCTTTTGAGATCTCTGAAATTTCAAGTTAAACAGTCTCTTCTGTTTAACATTTAATATGGGAGAGCCGAAACTGAGTGGACCAAACTAACATTGCAGTCACCAACTTAGTGTCCAGAGAAAACAAGTCAGAAAACTTCAAACAGACTATCCCTACCTGAGTGTGCCACTGCCTTCAAGGGCCAAGCAATGCATCCAAAACCAGGAGGGCATACTCACAACACAGTAACAAGGCCAGAGCTCAGTGAATCATAGCATGGCAGGCCAGCACTTTGCCTTCATGATCACATCCAGGCTTCTTCCTCTGAGACCTTGCAATGTGAGATACCCGGCTAGCTGGTAACTTTGCCAAGAAGCAGAGTTATCATAATGAGCTGGGGGAGAAAAAGAATTCCTTCAAACCAGTTACTTTGTATACAAAATAATAAATTGGTTGATTGCATTTTTCCATTTTACAAGTGTTTTTCTTGGCACAAAACAAATTCAGTCATAGGGAAATGGAATGGATCATATTTAAAATCATGTCAAGGTCAAGTGCGGTGATGCATGCCTGTAATGCTAACATTTTGGGAGGCTGAGATGGGAGGATCACTTGAGCCTAGGAGTTCGAGACAAGTCTGAACCATATAGTGAGACCTTGTCTCTACAAAAAATCAAAACATTAGCTGGACATGGTGGCATACGCCTGTAGTCATAGCTATTTGGGATGCTGAGGCAGGAGTTGGAGGTTGCAGTGAGCTGTGATCATGCCAGGGAGTTCAAGGCTACAGTGAGTTATGATCATGCCACTGCACTCCAGCTTAAGCAACAGAGAAAAACCCTGTCTCAAAAAAAAAAAAGTAAAAATATATCCTTGATGATTTTTATGTCAACCTCCTTAAAGGCTGGAAATCCCAACAAATGTACCATTGAGAACATTATCAGGTATACAACTGTAAAATGGTATATGTGTTGGAGGTGATAGTTTGCCATTATTTTGTGTTCTTTTTGAATTAGCAAAACTTATATAACACAGTTAGTAGCATACAGGGCTCAGCACAGCTTTTTCTAAAGGACCAGATTATAAATATTTTCTTCTTTTCAGTCCATGCAGTCTCTGTAGCAACTACTCAACTCCTCCCTGATAGCACAAAAGCAGCCGTAGACAACGTATCAAAGAGAGACTGTGTCCGGATAAACCTTTATTGGAGACTTGACAAAAACAAGCAGCAAATTGGATTATTTGCCAACTCCTAACTTACATCATGAGTCTTGTTTTTCTCTCTTAACAATATATTTTGGAGTGAACTTTATATCAGGTATTAGAGAAGTCTCACTTTTGGAGGAATGTATTGTGTGTCTGTATCATAACTTATTGAGCTAATCCTACATTGATGGACATTTTGGTTTTTTTCCAATTTTTTGCTACAGTAAAATAATCGCTACAGTGAATTATGTCTTACATATCTCTTTGTGGACATGTATGAATATATATATGTGCGCACACGGGCACGTGCGCACGCATGTGTGTGTGTGTGTGTGTGTGTGTGTGTGTGTGTTAAATACAGCCCTAGAAATGGAAACATACCATTTAAATTGACGTTGCCAAATTGCCTTAGGACTTTGCTTCCCCACCCCACAAAGGATGAGACAAAGTGCCCTACTGCCACATGGCATTATATTAGTATAAGAGTAAATTTTGGATGCAACTTCATTATTTTGCAGTTCTAAAATGGGTGCCCTGCTGCCCCAAGATCATTTATTAATTACATTATCTTTACCCACTAATTTGAAATGTTATCTTATTAAAGACCTTTAACAACAGCCAAGAAAAATGTTCCCCGTCAACATATTTAATTAAGAATTAAAAATCTGAATGTCATTTTCATCAAGGTTACCTCTCTTTCTCCCCTACTCAAATCTGGGAGCAAAAAATTTTATTTTGATGTTGTGTTGTATCAATCTATAAAAGGAATATGGAAATCCAATTAGATAAACACATTATTTGTGATCTAATTTTTAAAACATCACAACTAGCTGTTGATGTCACAGCATGAGAAGTAAGTAGTCATGTGTGCATTTTTTAAATAAAAGTACTACTATATTGTCTTATTCATCTCCAAAATTCTGCAATTCTATGTAAGAACTACGATAAAGATATGGATCCGCAACCCTGAAGTTATGTCAAAATCAGGTCTCATGGGGAGAAGACACTTTTCTCTGGGGCATTTGCCCTATGGCAGCAGATACTGAATAATGCAAATCATAAAGACGATAGATTACCCAGGGTCATCCCAGATCTGCACCATCTAGTCCACACCCAATGTGATGAGTATTAGACCATACAGTAGCTACTAACCACACATGGATATTGAGAACTTGAAATTCAGACAGTTGAAATTGATATGGGCTACAAAGTACACACCGAATTTCCAAGATAGTATGGAAAAAATTATGTAATATAGCTCAATTTTTATATTGTTTCCATTTTGAAATGCTAAAATTGTGCATATACTCACTAAGTAAAATGTACTATCAAAATTAATTTCACTCTTTTTCATTTTTAATGGGACTACTACAAAATTTATAATTACATATATGACTCATGATATATTTCTATCAGACAGTGCTATTTGATATGGTTCCCCCAACAGAACTTGTAACTTCAGTATGTTGCTTAGAGGATTAACTGTGACTCTTAGAGACCATAAAGAGAAACTGTGATCACAGGGCCTCCTAAAAGTTCAGTGTGAATACTGGAAAACACAATGCACTAGGAGGAAAGAATATTGCTACTCATCTGCAAATATTGGCTGGGTGTGGTGGCTCATGCCTATAATTCCAGTACTTTGGGAGCCAAGGTGAGAGGATTGCCTGAGCCCATGTGTTCGAGATCAGCCTGGGTAACTTGGCGAGGTCTCCTCTCTACAATAAATCAAAACTTAGCCAGGCATGGTGGTGCGTGTCTGTAGTTCCAGCTACTTGGAAGCTGAGGCGGAAAGTTCACCTGAGCCCAGCAGGTTGAGGCTGCTGCACTTCAGCCTAGGTGACAAAGTGAGAAACCAACTAAAAAAAAAAAAAAGTAAAAATAAATAAACACAAATTATTGCCAGGAACATGCTTGAGTTGGGGTTATAGACTTCTTAATGACCATCAAACCTTGACTTTATGATGGTATTAAACTTCTCTGAGTCTCATGGCTTCCTCTGTAAAGTTGGCCTCTTCCCAAAGAAAAGGAATTGGAATGGATGCACTCCTGAAATCTTTTTCTGCATCAAAATCTATGATTCTGTACATATTTCAATTTTGGAATCCAGGTCTGTAACTTAATATAAAAATATATTAGAAAAGATTATTTTATAAATTTATACCATATTTTGCACATAATTTACTACAAGCACTTTCTCCTAGCATGGAATCATGTTTTTTTAGTGTTTAAAACATTCAAAGTAATACAATTCATAATCAAATTTAATAATAAAATTAAATAATCTGTATACCATATTTTTATATCAGTGTTATTTGGGGGCCCATTGTTGTTGTTTTTTTCACTCATTGAATCAATACTTAATGAGTAGAAGGCAAAGTGCCGTATAGAATCAAACATCTATAAGCATGGCCCTGTTTATGAGTAACTTGTTTCTGTGATGCTTCCCCAACTTCCCTGGCCAGAGTAGCTACTTCACTGCTCATGCCTTTATTCCTGCACTCAACAATGTTACTGTCATTGTTCTTTTACATTTCTGATTCATCTCTAGACTGTAATCCCCTTGGCAAAGAAATTATCTTATTCATCCTTCAATCTAGTACTTAACATATGTCTGCCATATAGGAGAAGTTTATTGGAGGCTTGACATATGACAATTACCATCACCAACAAGGGAGAGATGGACAATATGTGTCTCCAGATGTGATGTTCTGAGAATGGCACAGCATCAGCTATGCAGTACCCTGGCCAAAAATGCATAACTCCAACCTATTATGAGGAAACATCAGTCCAGGACAAAAATGATGACAGTTATACTTAAAAAGTGGGGCAGGAAGGGTGGAAACTATATTTTTATAAAATATCCATAACATCAAAGACAAAGGAAAGCTGTGGAAATGTCCATATTAAAGGGGGCTAAAGAAAGATGACAAATCCAGTAACTTACCCTAGAATGGATTTATTACCAGAGGGGAAAAAAATACTAACAAGGACATCATTAGGTCAATGGACAAAACTGGGATATGAATGGTAGATTAAAGTATTATATCAAGATAAGTTTATAAGATTGACAACTTCATTGAGGTTCTGTAAAAGTATGGTTTTTCTAATGAGATATACCCAGAAATATTTTGGGGAAAAGGGTATAATGTATGGAACCCTCAGATGGTTTGGTTAAAAAAATATACACACAAACACAGCTATACATACATATGCAAAGACAATAAATTATAAAACAAATGGGGTAAAATGTTAGCAGTGAGCGAACCCATGTAAAGAGTGTTCTTTGGACTGTTTTTATATTTGCAGATTTTACTAATCTTAAAATTATTTCCAAACAAAATTTTTTAAAGAACCAAAAAATGATGTATCTTCGGAGATGCTCAACTTTATTCTATTCAAAGAAATACAAATTAAAATATGAGAGAGTATTACTTACTATTGGCAAACATTTAAATGATGGATAATATTCTGTAAAAGCAAAAGTAGAGGCACCCGGCCCAGTGGCTCACACCTGTAATCCCAGCACTTTGGGAGGCTCAGGCGAGATGATTGCCTGAGCCCAGGAGCTCAAGACCAGCCTGGACAACTTGGTGAAACCTCGTCTGTACAATAAATCAAAAAATTAGCCAGGCATAGTAGCACACCTGTGGTTCCAGCTACTTCGAAGGCTAAGGTGAAAGGATTGCCTAAACCCAACAAGTTGAGACTGTGGTAGCCGTGATTGCACCACTGCTCTCCAGCCTGGGCAACAGAGTGAGACTCTAACAACAGCAAAAGAAAGGCAAGAGTATAGAGAAACAAATTCTCTCACATGCAGTTGAGAATAATAGAAATCCTTTTTGGAGAATAATTTGGCACTACCAATTTATACTTTAAATTTTTAAACCTAGCAATTCAACTTCCAGGAATTTGTCTTACAGAAATACATACACTTGTGCACAATAAAGAATAAGATGTTTACTTCAGTATTGTTCATAATAGCAAAAAAAAAATGGTTGGCAACTTAATTACCCAACAATAGGTTAATGTTTAAACATATAATGGAACATTCTTCATACAGTGAGGTACTATGTGGCCATTAAAAAGAATGAAATAGACGTAGGTATTCTATTATGGAACTATTTCCAAGATATAGTGCCAATTTTTTTAAGTTTACAAGACTGCCTGTTTAGTACAATTCCATTAAAAATATACTTGTATCATTGTATGCTTTTATGTTCATAAGAAAGAAATATCTAGATGAGAAAGAGAGATTTATTTTTTCCATTGATATATATGCAGCTATGCAGCTGTGGCCACAATTCCATCTAAAACTCCAGTCAATAGAAAAAAACTAATGTGAAAAAAGACCATAACACATTGGCCAGTAGAGTAGATAAGTTGTTCAATATGACAGATAATTCTTTGAGGTACCAACACACTGTGCAGAAGAGGGACTTAAGGCAAACCAAGGAACCAGAGCTGGTAAGTCTCACAGCAGTGGTCAGCAGAATGACTCACATTTGTGTCATCAGGGCCGTGAAGTATAGAAGATCAGGGTGCTAGACAACAAGGTAACTTTGGGGAAGCCAAGCAGAAGAGACTCCTCCAGTGTTATAGAAAGTAGATGGGAGCCGGGCTCGGTGGCTCAGCCTGTAATCCCGCGCCTTGGGAAGCTGAGGTGAGTGGATTGCCCGAGCCCGCGGGTTCGAGACCCGCCTGGGCTACTTGGCGAGACCTCACCTCTACAATAAATTAAAAAAAAAATTAGCCGAGCATGGTAGTGCATGCCTGTAGTTCCAGCTACTTGGAGGGCTGAGGCGGAAGGATCGCCGGAGCCCAGCAGGTCGAGGCTGCGGTGGCCGGGAGCGGCCGCTGCACTCCAGTCTGGGTGACAGAGTGAGACTCCAAC
>CAUYQG010174432.1:0-18801 GCA_963574415.1 Tarsius wallacei
TACAATAAATCAAAAATTAGCCGGGTGTGGTAGCGCACGCCTGTAGTTCCAGCTACTTGGAAGGCTGAGGCGGAAGGATCGCCGGAGCCCAGCAGGTCGAGGCTGCGGTTGCCCGGAGCGGCCACTGCACTCCAGTCTGGGTGACAGAGTGAGACTCCAACTCAAAAAAAAAAGAAAAGGAAAGGAAAATGTGGAACACCCTCTCCCCTCCCTGCTCCTAGCCCCATGGAATGAAAGATGGCTGTCTCTTGTTTTCATTGCAATGGATTCTCACACTATTGTGACCTGAATTGCTTAAACAAAACCAATTTTAGTACATTATATTTCTGGAGACTACCTTATTCAAATACATTACAATTGCCGCATTATGAATGGACAACTATATGAGTCCCTTCTTCTTTAAAACGCCTAAATGAATTACTTGAAAGTACTCCAGGTCACTAAGAAAGCAACTCCTTTCCTTTGATTCACTCAGTTTCCACATTTGCTTTATTTGCCATGGACAAGCAAAAGTATATGTTTCCATGGGTCAGAGGTTCTCATGATATTATCAAATAAACAATAATGAAGCCCTGACAAGATAAAAATAAGATAAAGATTTTTAAAGATAAAGTACCCTGCTGGATGTGGTGACTCACACCTGTAATCCCAGCAGCTTGGGAGGTGGAGGTGAGTGGATTACATGAGTCCAGGGGTTCGAGACCAACCTGGACAACTTGGTGAGTTTTTGTCTCTACAATAAATCAAAACATTAGCTGGATGTTGTGGCACACATCTGTAGTTCCAACTAATTGGAAGGCTGAGGCAGAAGGATCACCTGAGCACAGCAGGTCAAGGCTATGGTGGCCGTGAGCGTGCCACTGCACTCCAGCCTAGGCAACAGAGAAAGACTCCAACTCAAATATATATATATACAGTATTCTTACTTTATCAAAAAGCACTTAAATGTTTTTAAGCATTGTGTTCCTCAACATAGCTCTATAGGTCAATTTTTTAAAAACCTATTCTAAGTTCAACAAGAAAATGTAACAGAAGATGAGAGAGTTGTTTTTTTTTTTTTTTGAGTTGGAGTCGCACACTGTCGCCCAGACTGGAGTGCAGTGGCCGCTCCTGGCCACCGCAGCCTGGACCTGCTGGGCTCCGGCGATCCTTCCGCCTCAGCTTTCCAAGTAGCTGGAACTACAGGCGCGCGCTACCACGCCTGGCTAATTTTTTTGATTTATTGTAGAGATGAGTTCTCACCAAGTTGCCCCACCTCAGCCTCCCTAGGCATGGGATTACAGGCTGAGCCACCGAGCCCGGCTAGATGAGAGAATTTAAACAACTTATCTGAAGACACGTAGTCAGTAAGTGACTAATAAATGCTTTCTACCTTGAGGCTCTCTTTGGATCAATGAATTACACCCACACAGCAATCAGTTCACTAAATAGGAATTATTTCTTTCCATTACTCTTTTATCTGCCTTATCTAAACATTATTAAGCAGTTTACAACCTCTTTAAAATTAATCTCGCTCCTAGCAAGTTCTTCTGACAATGTTGAGATAGAAGATAACATCAGACAACAACATTAGAAAGAAGCATTCCCCTGTGAAAACAATCAAGGGAGTCATTTTAGAAATGGATGGATCATGAATTGGGTCTCCACCTGGGTCATCTGTCATTCAGAACTTCCTAAGAAATGTTCCTCAAAACTTAATAGCTTGGCATTCAGCAAAAGGGTTCCATGGTCAAATTAGAGAACACGGAGTTAAACAAAATTAAACACATTTTCATACTACAAGACTCATCCAAGACTTTAGTAGGATAATGTGTACTGTGACACTGAAAGATAAAAGAATATGATTTGTGACCAGGTTTTTCATTCAGAATTATTTTTCTTCAAACCACTGTTCCAAGGAGACTGCTTTGAGGAACAAGTCTTTACTACAAGTTCAGTTTGGTTTCAGGATATTTAGATAGTATCATTCCTCCCAAATGTTATAGTCAAGGCAAGGGGGTGGATACATTATAATATAATACAGTATGATATGTGTTTTAACAAGGTACAAATATAATAATGTGACATCAACAGAGGCTAAAACAAGAAATTCTCCTGAAAGAGTCATGGAAAAGTTGACATTAAACTCAAACCAAGGAATCATACAGAAAGATTAGCTCTATGGGAGTATTTTTAAATCTCAGAACAGATGTTAACTAGATTTTTTAAATGCATGCTGCCCAAAATGAGACACCAGCCTTTGGGGAGAAAAAAGGATAGTTATTTCATTTCTTTTCTTTTCTTTTCTTTTTGAGTCAGAGTCTCACTCTGTCACCCAAGCTGGAGTGCAGTGGCACGCTCACAGCCACTGCAGCCTCAACCTACTGGGCTCAGTTGATCCTTCTGCCTCAACCTTCCAAGTAGGTAGAACCACAGGCATGTGCCACCACACCGAGCTCATTTTTTTATTCATTGTAGAGACAAGGTCTTGCCAAGTTGTCCAGGCCAGTCTCGAACCTGTGAGCTCAGGCAATCCTCTCGCCTCCACCTCCCAAGTTGCTGGGATTACAGGTGTGAGCCACAGTGCCCAGCTTTTTTTAAAAAAATTTATTTATTTTAAAGATGTGGGATACAATCCAGGATTAGGTAGATATGTTGTCATTTTACAGGTAAACTTTGGATCTCCCTTTGGTCCCCACTTCGCCTGGTTTGAGATCATGTACCCCTACTAATATTATGTACTGTCCCCCTCCCCTGGCAATTTCCCACAACTGCCAATCCCTTTCTTATGGCAGGGTAGCTATTTCTTGAAATAATGCTTTCTTCCTTAAGTAGTGCAGTGCTGAGGATTAGCCACAGTCATCTCACAGCTAAGAAATAGTCCCTTCAATGTAGAAATACTACCCTGTGATTCTACAAAACACACTATCTCAAGATGTCTCCCAATTTGCCATCTGTTCCATTGAGCAGCAGGGACAATGCAATCACTAATCTCAGAAACTCTAGTTTACTGAACTCAGCTAAATGTCAAGAGTAATTTTTAAATATGATACTGTGCATTGAAAAATATACACCTCTGATGGAACCCAGACTGTTTTGCAGAGACAGATTCTTTAGCGGGGGAAAAAACACAAAAAATAGTACACAACTAATGACTGAATCAAGTCTTCTGTGTCTGTAGTACAAAGCACACATTCAGCCCCTAATTGAATAAATATGCAAGTATTCAGATTTCTGAAGATATTGGCATTTTGCAAATGCAGTCATAAATTAAAAGCTTTACATTGCATTCCAACCACATATAAAGGATTGATTCAGGTCATTGGCCCCATACTAGTATCTAGCACGGCTTCTCTGTGTATTACTCACTACAAAGAAAAACTTTTTACTCTAGACATTTAGTTACTATCTGTGCAATTACAATTTTTTTCCCCTCAATGGCTAGAAGAATTCAAATGGGCCTAAAAACCAGAGGATTGTTGCGTTTGATTTATCCAATGTCCAGAAGAACACAGCTAACAGAATTTCTCTCTAAATCAATTCAGCAGATACACAAAAATTTTAATTCAGCAGGAAAAGTTTTTTTGTGGCTCATTTCAGTGACATAATGTAAGACACAGTCACTGGCTGCTGCTTCCTTCCATTCTTTAAAAAGGAGATTTTCTCCAAGTAGTTGTTTCTCTCCCAATTCTCCAAATCTAACTAACTCAAGAGGCTATGACTAGAGCTGACAAAAACCAGGGCTCTCCCCATAGTCTGTAAGTGTAGCAACCACAGCCTTCGGAGAAAAACCAAAGGCACCAGATCAATTATAGTCTGCATTGATTCAACAAATGGATTAACAGCAATGTTTTCACCACAGAGCAGAACATCTCAAAAACCTAATATGGCAGAATGGAAACATGCAAATGACAACGGTTATTCTGGTGTAGCTGAAATGAGCTCGTTTATGATCATAAACACCCTTGAGCCTTCGTAAACATGGAGGCTTCTGAAGCCCTGGCAATGAGCTCGTGAACTGCTTTAGAAAAGAAACAGAAAGATGCTCAAGGCTTTGAGAGGCTGACACTTTTGTACGAAACGTCTCTCTGTCCCAGCTTTGTTTGACACCCAACAAATCTCTTTAATCAAAATCACTCCTTTTCTTCCACAGATGAATTTCTGGAATGTTTAAAGGGAAAGAGGTCCCTCCATTGGGAAATGGCTTAGTGGGCAGGCTAGCTGGCTTGTCTGGTTCTTGGCAATCATAAAGGTAGGCTGAGGGTACAGAATTTGTAGCCTGTGTGAGAGATGGACAAAACAAATGACTTATCAGCAAGATTGACATCAAATAGCTTCTGGATGTGCACCCAAAAATGTCCAGAAAAAAATAGTTATCTTGAAATAGGAGCTGGCTGTACCACCAGGGTAAACCCTATTGCTTTTACCTATATCAACAGCACAAGACAAAGGAAAGGAATTACCATGCTATGATGAAAAAGATTTTCATAGAAACAAACGAAACAGGAAAGTACCCGTTGCAGCCATTTTTAATGACTATCCCACCCACATAACAAGCCCTTACACCTTGGATGGATAAACAACCCTCAACTTGCCTTGCAGCTGAAGAATTTGAGATCGCTGTTAACACTATGGTCTAAAAAAATGACAAGCAAAATCAAAAGCAGTCTTGAGTTTCATGTACACATATTAACACTTAAATGCTTCTCCCTAATAAGTTTCAGGATTAACAAATGTTTGTCAAAAGAAACTGTGCTGAGCAATTGAAATCTAATTTGAAATGGAACCACGATAGTCTAATACATATATGCATGAAATGGAGAAGCTTCCTAATAGGCGTAGCTGACACCAAATATGCAATTTACATACATTACACACTAATAATCTCAATTTTAATATTATTCTTTAAAAGCAACTGGATGGGTGGAGAAGTTAAGGTTTTCTTTTGTAAAATGTGAATAAGAACAAAAAGTTGATCCCAGTGTCTTATGCCATTAACCATAGTCTTGTTAGTATAAGGATCTATCCACTCTCTCTGGGTCTGTTTTAAAGATGGTATCTTATCACTGCAAGGTTGATTCAACCAGACTTAACGTATGAATGGTCGATAAACTTGATGAGATCTGCAGACTTACTCTTTGTTCCTGAGGTGCCGAGTGGTGTGCAAACATTCAAGCATTTTCAAGCCTGGTACACAAATCTTTATGAGAATTTTTTCTTTCCTCAGTAGATTATCCATGAAATAGGACAGGTGTACTGGTTATTCAATTACATCTTACCCAAGACCTGGACAAAATTTGAAACGAGGCCTCAGAGCATAGTTCTTACCATGGGGATTTATTAATAACAGTTAAAGTTTCTCTAAAACAAAACTTTTTTTGGTAATATAAGCCTATTTTCTTATTTTGTCATTGGTTTCACTCATAAACCAGAAACTAAAATCTGCCCATCTGCTCTAAACATAAAATGTGCTCATAATAATCCAGATTTATACCAAATGTATTTTTAAGTATTGCTGAATTGAGAGATATTCAAAATTTATGGCCTCTGAGGTTGCAAACAGAACTTCCTCTTCTAACGGAGGAAAATGCTTGAAATGAATGTAGGAAAGGCTCGGAAAGCTTTTTGGATATCAAATGGCTTTGTAGGGGAAAAAAAGTCAATGATATAAGAGTAAATGAATCAAAACCATATGGATCAAATTTTCCCTAAAATACACAGTTTGAAAAATTAAGGAGAAAAAGTGCTTGGCAAAAATGTGTTTTCGGTTTTACCAAACCCAAAACATTTGAAGAATCATTTGCAATGGTTGATGAACTCTAAATGCAGCCAAGTTGGCCCATTTTTGTATACAACAAAACAATAGAAAAGCTTCCTAGAAACCGGGTCACTCATTGATACTGTATTTCACTCAAGAAATGATTAGAAACTGTCACCAAAGAACTGTGGAGTTTGTAGAAGTCGGGCGGGGGTGGGGGTGAGGCATGAAATGATAAAAGTTTAATTTAAATGGCCTTGTTTTGAGAGTTTGGCTATGTGTGTCTTGGGGGTGGGGGAGCAGTGAGGGCAGTATTTCTTGCAAAGAAAAGTTAATTCGAAGAACATGGGCCAAATGTTAATTATCCTCACATCTTGAGCATATGGTAGTATTTCCTTGGCACTCCGTAGTCCAATTCAGCATTGCTTTTCCCTCCTGCATGTGTAGGAAGGTGCTGGTAATATATAGCCTGGGGATAAAGGGGAAATAAATGGTCTATATTTCCCTGTGTTTTGTATTGTCTCCACACCAGGAGAACACAATCTTTTTTAAAAGGCTGCTACTGCAAGGGAAAGCCCTTGCTAGAGTGAGTTGAATAGTTTTCTTCTCAGAGAGTGTTTTGTTATTCATTATAAGCCCCATCTCCTTTTCAAAGGGTTATGTAGTTCAGACAGCTATTCAGAGATGGTAGACAATTTTGAGATCATCAGCCTATCCTCCCCACTCCCCCCACCCATTCCTAAGAATCTCTCCTCAAGTTTCCTGACAGAATGTGAAGCCAAGCCTTCCATCTGTGAAGCTTCGACCACGCCTGTAGGAAAATCAGGTTGAATATCAGCACCGGAGCTCATGAAAAACTATTTAGGATATTACGCTTCCTTTGATGGAGACCAGCCATGGAAATGTGTAATTTGTGTTCATGAAGAATTAGTAACAACTGAGAGAGAGACAGAGTCAACTCGTAATCCTATCAGTAACTCACTCTGTCATTTAGATGACTGTCTTACCTGGCTTCATTTTTCCCATAAGTAACATGGAAATATTCCCCAGATATTGTTGCTGGTTCCCTCAGAGCAAGAAAAACTTGCCAACAATTAAGTAGTGCACAGACCCTTTCAGCAACTCAAGGAAGAACACTAAAGTTTCTAAAGGTTTTTGTTAGCTTTCTGAGATTTAGACTGTCATAAATACACACCAATCCATTGCTATTTTCTTTGACCATCTGGACAAGCGTAACCTCCCTGAGTCACTGTTTCACACCCACTCCTCATGGCACTGAGACTTTTCCTAAGGAAAAGACTGAGGGCATCTATGATGTACCATTTGGCAAACAGCTCTGATTCCAAGCTTTAAAAGAATCCTTGTTTGAGGGAGCAGATACATTAGAGATGCTACACGAAATCTAAATACCATCACAAAATCCAACTACCAATCATACATACACACACATACACAGAGAAATAATTTGGCCTTCCTTATGGTGTCTATTAATTCCTTGACAAGAAACTAGAAAGTCCATTCTACAATGGTTCACGTACATTCTAGTTCACGATTTCCAAATCTGAATGGTAAGCAATGCATCAGTTTCAATAACACTATGGAAAAAGCCAAATAAAATGCACAAATATTTTACATGTCACAGTCTCCACTGAAGAGATCTACAATGAATTGACCAGAATGACTCAAAAATCTTTTATTCAATCCAATTTGAATCATAGGTGGCAAAAGGCCTATGATGACATGCAAAAGCAGGGAAGGCAAGATGAAAAGTTGTTACACTGCTATCTCAATTATGTTCCTAAAAAAAGCATAAGACCCAAAAAAGAGCTAGAAGACAATATGCAAAGATATCAATAGTGATTTTCCTGGGGGAATTTCTTTCTACACTAAAGATACTTTTAAAAAATGTTTTCCAGCCAGTCATGGTAGCTTACACCTGTAATCCTAGTACTTTGGAAAGTTGAAGTGGGAGGATTGTTTGAACCAGGTTTGAGACCAACCTGGGCAACATAGTGAGAATTCAAAAATAATAAAAAATAAAACAATTAGCTGGGCTTCGTGGCACGCCCCTCCCTATAGTCCTGGAGACTCGGGAGGCTGAGGTGGGAGAATCCTCTGAGCCCAGAAGGTCAAGGCCATGGTGAGTCATGATCGTGGCATTGTACTCCTGCCTGAGCAATGGAGTGACACCTTGGCTCAATTTTTTTAAAGTCCCATTTTTCTATAATAGACACCCAGTGTATTTATTTTGGGGAGAAGTTAAAAAGCTTAATGGAAATTGGACTAAACAAAAAGAATAATGTGAACCCACTAGTTCAGAAAACTATCTCTACTAAATTATTTTATAAAATAACTAAAACCTCCTGTGTTGATTTTGTCATGAAACCTGTTTCCTCTTCACTCAACTGTGCTATAAATAGACAAGATCCTAGACCAAGAGCCAAGAATCCAAGATTTTAGCCCCAATTCCTTCACTATCAGTCCCGTGACTGGCAGCAGGTAACAATGTATTCGGGTTTCAGCTGATTTGTCTGCATATTAACTAACCAGACTGAGGTAGAGGACATAGAAAAGCAGGCTGAGAGGAAGAGGGGAACTGGAAATGATAACATTAGTTCCGTTGTTAGTATTATACGATCCAAATACGCACTCTCTAATAAGCAGTGACTAAAGTCACCAGCCTCTCTTTAGTCTCTTCTTTAGTTCACAGGTAAACCAGGTTATTATACATGCGTTGTTTCAAATTTTTTTCTTTACAATATTTTTAATAAAGTCAGACAACCGAAAGTAATGTAGGCACCTCTTGTTCAAATAGAATGAGTCCAGAGAAGTGATAAATCCCAAAGGTTATAGAAATCTGAGTTCTAATCCCAATTCTCCTAGTTCATTGTTTTGTAAATATATTTGGCAAGATACTGATTCACTCATTGCCTTTTGTTCCCCAACTCTGCCAGAGGAAGTAAGGAGGAACTTCATATTACTTGTCTCTCTTCTAATTCATTGGGATTGCTACAAGAACTAAGACAACATGAATCCCTAGTGGTGGTTTGACGTGGAAACGTATGGTAGAAATGCAAAATATTCTGGAGATTGCAATGTAATAAGTATGGAATTAACATAAGATATAGTAAAGAAATACAGGAAAATTGCCAGTGGAATTTTCCATTGATATTGGAATGATTCCCACCCTACCACCAACTCCGGAATCATAGCCAGGTTTCTTGAAGCCAAGGATTAATGGTTAGAAGATCAAGTTCTAGCAATTCCACGTATGACAATAGTAATATAAAAAAAAAATGCATGTCATGACATACAAAATAATACACTTATAAGAAAATAGCAGTTTCTCTTATAGAATACACACTCATGTTATTTTTATTATGTTTGAATAAAATAAGGTACTAAGAAATGCCAACAAAATCCTGGAGCTTACCTTACAGAAGCGGCTAGGCTGGGAGTTTACATTTATTAAAACTTTCCACCAAATCACATTCATAAAAAGCTTTTCTACAGCTCAAAACTACTGTTAAAAATCTCAGAGATAACTACTTCTGATGTTACTTCTAAATTGTAGGAGAAGCTTATATGCTATGAATCTGGGCTTTTTAAAGATGGCTATTAATATAAGTCCATGATTTTCATGCAAAATCACATTCGCAAATGCCAATACTTAGAAATTAAATGTATGAAAGTCCTGTGGGAAAGCACTTTCATTGTTTTCATGTTGTTATTTTTCAGCTGAGATTTAAAGCCACCTCTTATTTTTTTTTTTTTAATCCCAGGATGTGCTATAGAAATCTATGAAACTTAATTACATTTACTGTTACAAAAAGGGATTTATGAACTTTTGCCTTTAGGCAGAAATGTTTATTTCATTGCTTTTGCTATCCATTCTTTTCAACTCCTACAGCTTTGAACTTTTCAGCTGCTCAGAGTTATCACCGTTGCACAGAGCCGAGGAACTCCACTCCCAAGACACACACCACAAGTTGAAGAAAACGAAGAAGGCAAAGATATACGAGTCGTTATTTTGGCCACCCTTTGTGCCATTAAAATCTCATTTTCTGCCTATTAGAATGCCCTCTTGGTGCTTAGGCAGCGGTGATAGTCAGTGATTAGTGTGTAATTGAGTATAATTGTCTTTTCACTTTTCATTTGTGTCATTCTGAGCTTCTCTCTGTTTCTCTAACCATCAAGAGGAAAAAGAAGGTTGAGAAAAGATAAAGCTGTTAAAACTCTCACTCTCAGCCCTGAAGAGATTCTCGATTGCAATTATAGATTGCAACCCTTTTGTGACATTTCTCCAAATTTAGTGGGCAGCTATCCTCACCACCTGGGCCAAACACTCTCTAATAAAATCAAGCGATCTGTATTTAAACAACTGCTAATAATGTCAACCTCAGACAGATGCCACATGTAGGAAATTTAACCAACCTTCTGACATGCAATTATCAAGGCAATTTATTAATATGATCTCCCCAGAAAACCTCATAGTCCAATGCAAATTAGAAAAACAATTACAACATTCAAATATTTATATATTCCCAAAGAGCAGTCATTCTCCTAATTTGTGCATTTATAGCTCATTTATTCCAGAGTTTGTAGGTATCAGCTGGGTCCCTCTCCACGTGACTTGTTTGCATCCTCTCCAAATGTTTTGCCAAAGCTTTGGTGTTTTCTTATTGAGGTGATTTTGCGCTAAACCCCATAAGTTGACCAAATACCATTTAAAACAAAAAGCAAAACGAAAAAAAAAAACTGCCAATGTTTGTGAACTTCTCAACCAGAGGCCAGAAATAGAGCAGAGAAGACAATACACAACAAATACCTTCACAGTTAAGTATAAGCAGTCTCCATGATTACATCAAAAATCTCTTGAATTTTAAGTCTAAGCTACAACTTTTGATGCAGCCAGTAAGAAGGGTGGAGAGAAAGGAAACTAGAAAACTGAAATCATGTGGCTTATATAAAGAATACATTATGGTTTAAATTTGGCAATTCATTACGCTACCGCCTCGGGGAATTGACTATTTGGTTCTGGTATACAGCAAATCATCTGTCTAGAAACACGGGACTGACCTGAGGTGAAAGGCCATTGCCAATGGCGGGGTTCATGGGGTTGGAAGGCCCTGACGGAGGCACAAAGCTGTCTGTATAGCTGGAAAATCCATGCCTGGTGCTGGGGAGGCAGTAGGCAGAGCTGCTGTCCGGGTTGGAAGGAATAGTACTTTGGTGTACGGTGCTTGGAGGAAGAGGCTGAGGTCTGTGAACAGTACTGCTGGGATCCGACACGGCTGAAATGAAAAAGTTCATCAGAAGTCAAGTTTCTTTGTAGGCCAGCAAAGAAAGTTCAGTGCAAAAGTTCACAAGTCACCAAGCCATCAGGAGTATGTATTGGTCAGATCGAATGTTCATTTCAAACTTCTTTTCTTAACATGCAGGTATAGAATCACTCCTAACAAATATAGTTACTCTATCTCTGCACATATTCGCAAGTACATGACTATGTATGTACTTTTATGGCACACTCACCTAGAATACAAACACAGAAATCATATTAGCAATGCTGACAAGCCTATTTTGGTAGTGAATGTTATTTATGAAAATGAGAATTAGCCAATACGCGAATTAATCAATATAAGGACTGCAATTCTCAAATTTCTTACCAAGTGTACTTTTAAAGCACATAAATATTAGCATCATGATATAGTTTCATCAAATACCTGGAATGCTATCTTTCCTCATTCAAAATAACTGAGTCTTACAATTTAACATTATCCCATTCACCTCCACATACTAACAAATAGTGACTTTTTCAAAGCTTACCTTCCCTCTCTTCCTAGCAACCATTATAGAACTCCAGTTAGTTATAAACTGGAGTAAAACGTAGAGATCAAATTTTAACAAAAGAAAAACAAATCCCATGTTTACTTAAGAGGTTATTTTGTTGGAAAACACTGCAATGGTATTATATTACAACACAGTTTAGCTAGAGAGACTCAGATACATCTTAGAACAAATTATGTTTCTGAATTGTAACAGGTAACATCCAGGACAACCTGATATAATATAGTTAACACACAAACAACATTGATGTCAGCATCGCAGAAGGATTTCACTTGTATAAAATATCCACCAGAGAAAGCAATTAGAAGTTACATTTTAATCTCCTTGATTCTCTTCCTCTATACCTTGTGGAATAGATGTGGGCTGGTAAGAGGTCTCTGACAGCTGGTATGTTGGCAGAGTCGGCATGGCAGTGGGAGGGAACCCCCCCGGAATGAGATGGTTGAAAGCCATCAGTTGATTGGCCCCAGCTTGTTTCCTCCATCTTGCACGGCGGTTGCTAAACCAGACCTATGGATTTAATTTAACATTTGAGGATTTCACTGATGAAATATAAGTACATTCTTAATGAATTTTTCATGCTAAAACAGATTAAAGGGCTCTCACTGACAGGGCAAATAGATGCAAGAGCTCTCCACCTTCTGTGTTGTTTGGGAGAATCGTCAGGGGAGAAAGGAAAACGAAATGTCAGGGGTCACTGGAGGGGCTTCAAGGACCCTTCATGGTCTTGCAACAGCCCCCATGAACCTTGTAATGACCATGGGCGGGAGTAGGAACAATAGGAACTCCCCACTATGTCCATCAACACCCACTCACTTTCATATGTTACTGCCTTCTAGGGAGGATCCATGAGCCTCTTAACCCCTACATGACACATGTCCTAAATTTGGCCCTGCCTATTACATCAAGCCTTGTATTTTATGTTCTTATCAATCTATCTCTATATTTCTATGGTCACTATGGGTATAGCTCTTGGATAGTTAATATAAATTGAACAGGAGGATATATAGAGTCGTTTTACCATCTCTTTCAAAGTATGAGACATCGCACTGATTTCAGTGGAAATAAATGCCAAAGAGGTGTTTCAAAAAAATTGAAAGCATTTGTAATCCAAAAGAATTGGCTTATTATTTCTTTCAACAACATAAGCACCTAAAGTATTCTGTGTCAAACACACTGTGCTAGCCAGGTACGTTCAGAAAAACTTGATGCAGTTTAACAAAATGTCTTCAAGGAATTAAAAGTCCAAATATTTTGTATGAGTCAATGGAGAGAAAGGGCAATCATAGCAGCAAGAAATATAATTGAACATCTGAAACATTGAAAAATAGTGACACATGACCTTTAATAGGCCCCAATGATCCTGCCCACCTCTTACATCTGCAGAGTTTAAATGTGGGACTTGGAGTGGTTTTTCTAGAGAGCACACATTTCCTTCACTATGAGAGGATTTCTACCAATTGAAATATATTCTTTTTGTTTGTTTGTTTTTGTTTAGTAGGAGTCTCATTCTGTCGTCTAGACTGGAGTCCAGTGGCATGCTCACGGCCACCGCAGCCTCGACTTGCTGGGCTCCTGGGATCCCTCCGCCTCAGCCTTCCAAGTAGCTGGAACCACAGGCACGTACACCATACCTGGCTAAGTTTTTTATTTATTGTAGAGATGAGGTCTTGCCAAGTTGCCCAGGCTGGTCTCGAACACTGGGCTCAGGCAATCCTCTTGCCTCTGCCTCCCAAAGTGCTGGGATTATAGTGAAATATAGTCTAATTCCTACATCAAAATTCATTGAAACTTAATATGAAGAACATGGTGCTTGCGGTTGGAGGGATGAAAGGGGAATGAGGTAGGATCCAGCATACCCAGTAGCTTCCTGCCTTGTCTGCATGACATTCACAGAACAGTTGAGACCCAAATAATTGCTCACTAGAGAATCTGGAACACTTTAAAGTAGAAGCTTATCTCAAAGATTGGATATTATTTTGATGAGAGATGACTCCAGATGGAGGTAACAGTTCCAGAGCAGGAAAACTTGGCTTGCTCCAGGAGACAAGCTTATCTAAAAAAGATGAGACTTGATCTTATAGAACAAGGTTAACAATTATAAAACTTAATTGCAACTTTTAAAGTCATATAATTTAAGAGAGGAAAAAAAGATTTCTCCCTTCTGGAGTAGGAAAGCCCGAATTAACAAGTACTTTGCCAAGGCATCTGCTCAAACTTTTGTTACTCTCTCAAGCGTTTGTTTGAAAAGAGGATTTTTGTATTCTCTGGTCATTGCTGCAAGATACTGGTAAGGAAAACTGTTTGAACTTCCTCAAAATATCAACATTTAATACTCCTTACGTTTCCAACAGGAAAAGGAGGTAAATCAATATTTTCCCATGTTGATACCTAATTGAATTAGAGTTTCACATAACTTAATAAATTGCCACCTGGGGTAATAGAGCCATGAACAGAACTCAATTTCAGGTCGGCATCAATTGTGCTTTCTCACTGCAAGTCTGCATGCCTGTGACCAAGACTCTCAGAGGTATTAGGGTAAGAAAACCATTTTCAAAAAAGTTACAGGAACAAGCTGTGTTAGCTGGGGAGGCTGTGAGTGGGAAATTAGGGTCATGCTTATGCCTGATTATATGATACCGCAGCACACACTGTGTGGTATTTTGTATTATATATTGTATTTTATAAAACTTCAAGATTAGGGAGGCACTCCTGGCTCAGATGAGGTAGCTCCCTGCACTATTTAGACAAAATGTGTGCACTGTGTCTACAGTTTTATGCACTAGGTTGGGAGGAGAATTGAACTTCCAAAAGTTTGATGTAACTTTATTCATGCAGATGTACTATCCTCAATTCCACTGGTTCTTTTTTTATTAAGAACTCAGAAACTTACACTTTGGCTGTTGACAAAGCATGTTGCCAATCTCTCTGCGCCAACTGCCTTCTGTAACCTTTAGATAAGTAAACCCAGAGGGTGCCTATGCCTTATCTCTCCATCAGTCTCAACCAACTGTTGATTCGAGGTTCATTATAACTCCATCATAGCCCAGTTTTTAAAATCAAAATTGTCTTTGCTCAAATAGTAAAGAAGAAGAAGAAACATCATGGTTTTCTACAAATACCGTCAAAAGATAGAATTCAAACAGACTAGGGGTATAAGGGTTTGAGGGTTTGTTTTCATTTTTTCTAAAATGATACAAATAAGTATTGAAGATAGTGAATAAACGCGTCAGGAATTGGATTTTCAAATTCTTATATCTGCTATACAGTATCTATTCTATCTACAATAAAAAGTGAAGAGAAATAGTTGGGAAGTAATCTTTCCTGAAAAACAAACCTTCAGCAGGAGGTTCAAGGGATTCCCAAAGGAAGGAACTTAAACATTGTTTAAATTTAGGCTAAGTAAATCCAGAGGGCTATTTCTGACAGAACTAGAGCTCAGTGAGGACTGGCTTGTCTCCCACCATTTGACCAGATTTTTTTTTTATTATCTTACCATTACCAGCCTTCTGCATTTCCTAGAACCTGCTGAGTCTGCCAAAAGAAGCATTAAAGGAAAAATATACTGAAGTTGCAAATTAGGAAGTGGCCTTTGCCTTCTTTATGGTCTGAAACTCAGAAAAGACATAGCTTCTATTTCTAGTAGAAAAAAGAAATGTGCCCTTGAAATAACCTTCATTTTCAATACCCAGTGGACCAAGCACCGTGATCCTGAGATGCTGTTATCATCCCAAATTTAACTGAAATTTCCTTGATACCCAGAAGTCTTGGATAACTCTGTCAACATTGACTCACTAATTCCTAACAGACAATCAATGAATAATCTATGAAATGACATATGTACATGTATAATACTGAATAAGTTCATGTAAAATAGATGGAGGGTGTTTATAACTCACTGACTATGATTACTTGGAATTTTTAGCTATTTTGAAAAAAGCAGCAGTAGCAATAGAGGCAAATTGGCCTTTGATTGATGTTCTAGGAGAAAATAGAAGTTTTCCACCAATGTCTTTGCTATTAGGGCAGAAAGAATAAGTTTTACAAAGTTGATTACATAACTGGTTAAATGTAAGTCTATGATCTATAATTCAATGTAATTTCACAATCCCCACACAAGAGTATCTGGCCTCCCACACCACACTTAGCAAGGTAAGGAAGTGGGGGCAGGAGACACGAATTCGTTGATAACCTACTATTAGGCATAGTTAATTGCCTGTAATTGCATGTATGGTATCACAATACATCAAAATTCTTCCTCAGAGTAAGTCGTTCTTTCACTTGATAAACTGCAGCCTGGTTCATTCTCATCAGCCTTCTGGACTTTTTCCTTCTTGTATGTCTCTCTACTAAGTCCTTCCATAAAGCCATATTTGTGGCTTTTTAAAAATGATCTTTAGATGCATTTCTGGAGTAGTATGATGTCCAATAATTTTTGTTAAGCAAAATTTAAACAGGTCAAAAGAGCCTGCATAACATCACGATAACTAGGGGAAAAAAGATAATATATAGTAAAAGAAGAAAAAGATTTTCAGCCGGGCGTGGTGGCTCAAGCCTATAATCCCAGCACTTTGGGAGGCCGAGGTGAGAAGAAGGCCTGAGTCAGGGATTTGAGACCAACCTAGACAACTTGGTGAGACCTCATCTCTACAATAAATAAATTTTTAAAAAAATTATCAGGCTGTGATGGTATACACCTATAGTTCCAGTTACCTGGAAGGCTGAGGTAGACGAACATCTGAGCCCAGTAGATCGAGGCTGCTGTGGCTGTGAGCGTGCCACTGCACTCCAGCCTGGGCAACAGAGTGAGACTCCAACTCAAAAAAAAAAAAGATTTTCATAAATTTTTCTCTTCATAAGTAAGTAAAACAATTTATTCAGACTCCCCCACAATACAAGTTGGGGAAAACTTAGCACTTTCCACAGGCAAGATACAGTGATACTTTTTTATTCACATGGGTGCAGTGCAGACCAGGCAAAAAGTAAACCCCAGCTTCCCCACTTACTATTTCTGCGACCCAGAACAATTTGCTTTCTATCTAGAAATCTCTGTGTTTCCATCTGCTAAATGGGGACTATAAAAAGCTACCTCACAAGATTGATGTGACAATTAAAAAATACTGTACAATCAAAGCACTTAAAAAATGCCTAGAAGATATTGTGTTCAATAAATGCTAGCTATTAAGTAAAAAGTTTCACATTGACATTCCATCTAAGAAAACCAAGAGTTAAAGCCTTGCTTTGTTTCCTTCACTTTGTGGTGTACACTTTTGTGCCAATGAGTAAACAGGGAAGTACCCAGAGAATACCTCAAATAATTGAAAGCCAGTTTGACTTGAATGGAGACATAGGTCAAATCTGCTTCCAAGTTTCATGGATTAGTGTTAATTGTCCTATGGTGTAAGCCTAATTTTGCCCATCAATAAATCACGGGTTCACTTTTTTTGGTCTGGTCCTCAAAGGCACTTTAACCTACATTATTAAAGATGGATTATTTCAAATGCAATTTGACAAATGGAGAGAGAACATAATACTTAATCCTTAGAAAGAGAATTCATGTTACTATAAAATGCTTGATAAAACATTAGATTTAGGATGTCTAATGCTGCAATGCCAAGTACTGTACTTTCCTGTAGGTACATTCAGGACAAGCTGTTCGCTGCCCTGGCGCTTCTCCTTTGCTCCCTTCTCCTTTCTCTTTCTATCCCATGCCCTCCTCTGCCTTTCTGTCACAGCTGCTCTCCAGCTTTGGCCACTGTGTGGAGAGGAGGTTGGGAAGAGGATGGGCAGGGTTGGTGAAAAGGAATGCCATGGTCTCATGCATGTCAAAAGACCATGGACATACACAAAAGCAGTCAACTGCATCTTGATACATCCTGTCAACTCTGAAATATACAGATCTGTTAAGTAGCTTTAAATCACCATAGGGCTTCTCTGAGAATCCCAAATAACCGATGCTATAAGAGTCCTGAGAAATCATGAAATCTAGTAGTCTTTAATATGGGGGTGGGGGAAGATGGTATTTGAGAATATGATGAATACCAGGGCCCCTTTTCCTAGTTAACAGTTGTACACACACACACACACACACATACACACACAGAGAGAGGTACAAAAATTTGTGTGCAAATCTCAAGTCTCCTAGATATCCTGAAGTCCATCCATGATTATCCTGGAGGTCCATGGACTCAGGCTGAGATCACCTAATCTAACCTACCCTATATTTCTAAAATTAAAACAAAAACTAAAAAAAAAAAAAAAAAAAACTGAAGCTCAGCAGTTGTACAACAAGAATAAGTGACTTGCTCAACAAACATTTTTGACAAACTTGTACCAAAATCCACATCTTCTGACTCCTAATTAAATGCCAGTTCCACAAGTAGCTTCCTTTCCTGTCTTCCAATATTTTAGTAGATAAAGAAACTGATACTTGCCTACTTTATGGGATTCTTAGATGGGGTATTTACTAAAACTTTTACCCACCACAAATATTTGCAAGTGATTCTTTCTCACAAAACTTTAATGCTTGTCATTATTTGCATAATAACAACTACCCTAAAGCCTCAATTCCTCAACCAACTCATCTTTGACAAAGCCTCCAACAACCACCACTGGGGAGGGGAGAACCTATTCAGTAAATGGTGCTGGGAAAACTGGCTGACCACATGCAGATTGAAACAGGACCCCTACCTATCATCATACAAAAAAATTAACTCTAAATGGATCAAAGACCTAAATGTAAAACCTCAAACTATAAGAATCTTAGAAAACACAGGAAACACCCTTATGGAAATTAGAACTGGCAACCAATTCCTATTCAGAATCCTAAAGGCCAACACCTTAAGAAATAAGATAGGCAAGTGAGACCTCATCAAACTAACGAGCTCCTGCAAAGCAAAATAAACCATCAAGAGAGCAGGGGGACAGCCCACAGAATGGGAAAAAATATTTGCCAACTGTATATCTGACAAAGGTCTAACAACTAGGATCTACAAGGAACTCAAACATGCCTAAAGGAAAAAAAAACCAAACAGCCCCATTAAAAAGTGGGCAAAAGCCATGAACAGACACCTCTCAAAAGAAGAGATACAGGCATGAAAAAGTGCTCAGCCTTACTCATCAGCAGAGAAATAAAAATCAAAACCACATTGAGATACCACCTAACCCCAGTAAGAATGGCCATCATTTAAAAAAAAAGAATAGCCATCATTAACAAA
>CAUYQG010174433.1:0-17876 GCA_963574415.1 Tarsius wallacei
GTTACAAAGATGGAAAAATAGACACTGGGCACACCAATAAGAGAGGAAGTGGAGGGTTAGGTTTCAGAAATTACCTATGGGGTGCAATGTTCACTATCTGGGGACTGGACCATGGGATCCAATCCCCACCACTGCACAATACATCTATGTAACAAACATCCATGTGTACTTGCTTGAATCTAAAATAAAATTAAAAATAAATAAGCTATATTAAAAAAAAAATAATAATAATAATAAAATATCTTGGCTATAAATCTCAGTATCAAAATATAAACCTTTATTAAAAGGTCCACAAAGCCAGGCCACGCCCCTATCATTGGGTTGACACTTTACCTGTTCTGGAATTGCTTCATGGAAAACGTCTTGTGAGAGCTCCAGCAAGGACAGCACAAAGGCTGCTTCTGGGCAACAAAAGAAACCAAGGGAACAGGTAACTCCACCAGCATCACTAAATGATATCAATTCTTGAGATTTTCACTTTTCTAGTAAGTACATTCAGTACATGATTCAGAGAGAAAAGGAGAAAATTCAGTTAAAAAGTCATGATAAAAAGTATTGTCTGTTGATAATCTCATTTGAATCCTCAAAAGATAGAAAAAAATTTGGGGGTGGGAGGAGAGATGAAATTTATTTCAGGTGAGCTTTGATGTTCATGGTTCTAGCAATAGAAAGGGAATTGAACAGTAATAATAAAAGGCAAATTTAATACGTTCTGTGTCTCAGATATTTGCTCGTACCTGTTTCAAGAAACCCTGTTTTCCGATAAGAAGAACCTACATTATATTTATTTATTTATTTATTTAATGATGTAGGATACAAGTCAGGATTGGGTACATAAGTGGTCTATGTACAGGTGAAGTTTGGACCTCCTATTGGACCTCACTTAATTGGGATCATGTATCCTTACTGATGTTATGTGCCTTCCTCTGTGTCCCCCTCCCCCAAGCCGGCAGTGTCCCACTTTTGCCAGTCGCTTTCTTGTGGTATTGTAACAGGTACTCAGGGTCCGCTTATGAGTGAGAATATGTGATACTCAGTTCTTTGTTTCTGTGTTAGGTCACTAAGTATGATAGACTCTAAATCCATCCAAGTTGCTACAAAGTCCATAATTTTGTCCTTAAGAAGAATCTACTTTTAATACTCTATATGGACTCCATTTCTTTGTGTATAGCAATGGTTCTTTGGGTTTTGGGGTTTATGAACCTCTTTTTTAAAATGTCATAAAAGTTAAGGACTATCTTTTATTTATCAAAGTGCACCTTTATGCATCATTTTGCATAAAATTTCTAGAGTCTAAAGCTCAAGGACACAGATGAGAAGGGTCAAACAGACAGGACATATGGTAACTCAATCTAAATTTTTCCCATCAATTTTCTCAAAAAGTTTTCTAAAGAACTCTTGACATTTACCATTTTTGCAGGTGCTAGATTATATAGAAAGAAAACCAATCATCCTACTTCAGGTGAGGTCCAATTTTGACATAATTAGATTTTGTTTATTTAACTGGAGTTGCCATTGAATTCTGCAGACATCATAATGACACGTCCAGGAACTAGTGCCAAAGGACACAAAGACTATCTGGTTGCCAAGGAGAAATCTAGTGATGCCTTGTGCTAGTGTAAGGCAAGCGATATTAATCAGTGGCTATACAAAACTAATAGCAGAGAACTAAGAGTTCATCAGCATTCCTAGCTTTTTGAAAAAGTAAATCTAAATGAGTGCTCCGGTGGTGCAGCTGACATTCAATTAGAACATTCTTGTCTAACCCCTGTGACAGGTACATCATTAAGGTTTAATGCAATCACATTCTGGCAGCAAATAGAAATGTTATTTCCCAGGTGCACTGAATCAAATTGAGAGCATTTGTTAAGCACTGAGATCAGTTCCTTGTGTCTTGAGATGATCTGATGAGAAATATTTCTCCATTAGGAAGGGCTTTAGATTCCAAAGCCGTACCGACAACTCACTTGCATGTTCATCTCTGTTCCTCAGAGCATCGGCTGCAACGGAGACCTAAGACAACATTAGACTCTGTTCACTGAGCTCAGCCATGCCTAATAAAGCATGCCACCTATATTCAGTTTTTTAAATATTATGCTACCTTGTAGATAATATTATTTAAAGCAACATGACAAATGCAAGCTAAAAGGCAATGAGAAATGGCGAAGTATTACGAGGAAGCCTGAAATAGGAAAGCAGAAAGACTGGGGTTGAGGCTGGCTCTGTCACTTAATAACTGTGTCAGCCTGCAGTCTTTCTGGGCTTCCAGTTGACTCTCATATAAAGTAGAGACAGAGTGCTTATCTGTTAGGGATTTTCTGAGTTTTCTCATCAGTCATCATAGTGAAGTATATTTTTCTCAACATTCTGAATATACTTTACATTCCATGTTTGCTATTCTTTATAGTAGTGGTGTGTACAATTTGAAACACTCATATATGACTACAAGACCAAAAACAACTATTTAAAAAAATCAAACAAGGCTAGATTTGGTGACTTACGCCTGTAATCCCAGCACTTTGGCAGGCCGAAGCAGAAGAATTGCTTGAGTCCAGGAGTTCAGGAACAGCCTGGGCAACCTAGCAAAACCTCAACTCTACAAAAATAAAAATAAAAATAAATTAATCTGTCATAGTGGCATGTGTCTGTAGTCCCAGCTACTTAGGATGCTGAGGTAGAAGAATCATCTGAGCCCAGAAGTCATGATCAAGCCACTGCACTCCAGCCTAGGCGACAGAGTGAGACTCCCCCCAAGTGAAAAAATAAATTAAAACAAAAAACAAAAAGAAAACCCAGCAGTCTCCTTCCAAATTCCTGTTCCCCAGGGATAACTACTTTCAATTATTTTAATTGTTTATTTTGCTTTTTATCTCCATTTTTATGATATGCTTATATCAATTTCTGGATGTTTCTTCACATTTAGATCGAGCATATTGAATTCCTAAATTGGGAAATCATAATTTATTTCTCCTATACTATCCTCAAACACATCCTTCCCCTCACCCATCCTTACAAAATAGTTTTGAATCACAATTTGTGATTAAATATTCAGTGCTTATATTATTATGGCAGCAAAAATGTTCATGTAATCTACCAAGATCTACATTTCTTTCTTAGGCAACTTTTTCTCATTATTTTTATGTTTATAGGTATGTCATTTTCTACTTACTTTCCATTAATTCCTCTTCCAAATCTCCACCCGAGCTCCTAATATCCTCTCAACACAATCAAATGCATCAGGTCAGATCAGTTTCAACTTCTTCAACTCACAACCTTTCTGCAGTCCTTTGTCTGCTGTAATTTACTGCTTCTATGTACTCTTAAGGATTTATCCTCACCAACAGACTGGAAATACCCTTTGCTTCTTTCCTGTAATAGAGTCTCTGTTTCCTGAATTATTTTTTCTTGTTTGTTTTTTCTTAATTTAAGTAGAGCACATTATCTTGTTGCTTCCTAAGAAACTGTGTGTGAAAAGTAAATTTTTGAGACTGACTACATCTGAAAATGCATCATCCTTAATTGAGAGCTTAGGTGGGTATAAAAACATAGGTCAGAAATTATTTTCTTGCAGGAGAGAAGGCATTGTTCCGTTGTCTTCAACCTTTCAGTGTTATCCCTAAAAAGAATGATGCCACTCTGATTTCTAACCTTTAGTGGTGACCTGTTTTTTCCATCTTTTGGAAATTTTCAATATGTTTTATTGTTCATGAATGCCATGAAATTTCAGGGTGTTGGAAGCTTTGGTGTCTTTTAATTTTATTGTGCACTTGAAGGACCCTTTTATCAGCATTCTCATGTCCTTCACATCCAGGAAAATTTCCTGCATTTTTATGTGATAATTGTCTCATCTTTGTTTTTCTATTCCTCTTTCTAAGTACATTTCAAAGAGGCCTGTTTTCAGTCTGATCCCACACTGACCCCTTAAGCAAAACTTGGTATCTTCTAATTCCAGTTCCTGGAAAGAAAGGACACAGCAATGCTGACATCACGGGGTTCCTCCCGCAGGCCAATCAGCCACTCTCAGCCGCAGCCCTGGGCTCTCACTCAGGTTAGAAGGACCCAGCTTTGCCAGCACTTACATAACCAAGCAGAGAAGAATTCTCATTCTATCCTTTTTCTTCTTTCTTCCCACTGTCCTTCCTCCTCTCTTTTCCTCATTTGTCTTCCTCATCTCTTTCTCTTATGACCACATGGTCCTCCTCTTTCACCCTCTGCCCGTTTCTTTTAAACATCACCATCTATCTGTATCCTACCTCTACTGACCATCTATTCCCACTTCAGATCTATGGCCTCTCACCTGTTCTCTCTACAGGCTTACCCGTCATACTAGTTTAGCTACAGACCTAGAATTCTGAAGCTGGAACAATTCCATTCATGGACGAGGAACTGGTCCCAGAGAAGTTGGTGGCTGTGTTCAGACTTGAATCCAGATCTATTGACTCTAAATTCATCACTCTTCCTGTTACATAATAGTTGGGGAGACCTCAAAGCCAGGGACAAACCCCAAACATCGTGCCTAAACATTGTGCAGTGCAAAGTCTAATGAAAAGGCAGATTTTTAGACTGTCCTTGAGTTAAGTCATTAGAAATTAGTCTCTGTATATTCCAAAGGCAAAATAAAACACATCAAAAAAGAGTTCTAGTAATTCTTAGCTTTTGTTAAACAGTATTTGCCATTCATTTTGCACGTATCTTATTTAAGCTTCTAACAATTGTGTGAAATAGATACTCTTATAAGCTCTCATTTGACATGAAAAAATGGAGGGAAATTAACTTCTTTCTTCATGGAGAAATAGGTGAGACTCCTTCTCAAGTCTGTCTGATTCTCAAGTCCATTCTGGAGACCAATCTCTTATGGTGCTTCCCGACATCCATTGTCGAAGGCATTAACATAGCCTGCTAGGCAAGCTCAAATCGTCCAAGAAACCACACAGTTTTTAAATTGCCTTCAAACTGTTTATGCCCTCTGCCTGTTTAACGGTGTCTTCTTCTTCACCTCTCTGCAAGTCTTGAGATTCAGAGAAAGACTGGTTCTGTCCACTCCTCTCTACATTCTGAGCACTCCCACCCTCATGGGAAAGGGAAATATAGAAAAAATAGAGATTTCCAGATTGCTTCCAGTCTGGCTTCCTTTTTTTTTTTTTTAATGAAAACATTTGGCAAAGTGATCTAAGTCTATGATAACAATTATATCCAGCAAGCTTCTTAGGGTTCATTTAAATGGAAGTGATTTTCATCAATCCACGCTCCTAGTCTGCTCTCTGTTTTGAGCTGTAAATCTGGTTTGGCGAACAGAGAATAGCTAAGTGTCCTTCCTTTCTCTTCAATATAACTCAGCTATATACCATAGTACAAAATCTTAATTCTGACGTTAGATATATATGGAGCAGCTTGTCAGAATTTCAGTTGGCGTTGTACATGAGGGTGGGTGGAACTGCTACAATTTAGACGTAACTGCATTAAAACATCTTTCTTTCAAGTGGCTTCAACCCTCTGATTCATTTTCAACTTGGAAAGAAATATCAGGTACATGATGGACTGTAAGAGCTGTATTTTGGCAAGCACAATTTACAATTCATTATCTCTTTTGTAAAGGCAATTTTAAGAAAGTTATTTCTGTCATCTTTTAAACCAATATGTTCTTCTTTGACTACCATATCAACTTAATGTCTTATTTTCAACATCTTCAGGGTATTTTTTTTATTGCCTTAAGGAAAAATGAACTACATATCAGATATTATAAAATACATTCTACCTTTCAAAGCGAGTTCAGCCTATTGCCTGTTCCATAATAAGCAAAGAGCCCCAGTGAATGTTCATCTGTGGTTTCTACAGTGAGATACAGTTCTTCATATTCATGTGGCTCCCAGGGTCCTTCTGAGTCAGTTTGAATTCCAGAACAAACAGTAGTTTGTTGCTTTTAGCACGATCACCACCAGGTGATCCTGTATGGTGGATTTGGGCAGAGAGAGTCAACAAGGTTCCTGAGTTGATTAAATCCCCCCCAATAATTAATGTCCACCTGGATAGAACCTTAGAATGTGATCTCATTTGGAAATAGGCTCTTTGTAGATGTGATTAGTTAGGCTAGGATAAGGTCATACTGGATTAGAGTGGGCACTAAATCCAATGACTGATGTTCTTATAAGAAAAACAGAGAGATACAGACATGGAGAAAAAGGCCATGTGATGACAGAGGCAGGGGTTGGGATGATGCAACTGCAAGCCAAGGAATGCCAGAAGCCACCAGAAATGAGGAAGGATTCTTCTCTGGAGACTTTAGAAAGAGCATGACCCTGTCAACACCTTGATTTTGGACTTCTTCTTTTTTTTTTTTTTTTTTTTAATTATAAAGGTGTGGGGTACAATTCAGGGTTAGGTATACAAACGTTGATTAGGCAGGTACCCTTGCTGATGAGGTGTGCCCCTCCCTCCCTAGCAGTTTCCCTCAACTGCCAATCCCATCCCCCTCCCCTGATAGTTTCCCACTACTGCCAATCCCTTTCTTATAGTATTATAATTTTTCAAGGTCCGCTTATGAGTGAGAACATATGGTACTCTGTTCTTTGTTTCTGTGATAGATCTCTGAGTATGATCGACTCTAAATCCATCCAAGTTGCTGCAAAGTCCATATGTTTGTCTTTCTTTATGGTTGCATAATATTCCATTGTGTATATGTACCACATTATTTTTTATCCAGTTCAGCTTCCATGGGCAACATGGTTGGTTCCATGTTTTTGCTATTGTGAATCGAGCTGCAACAAACATACTTGTGCAGGTATCTTTTTTGTAGAATGATTTGAGTTCCTCCAGGTATATTCCCAATAGGGGAATTGCTGGATTATATGGAAGGTCCATTTCTAGTTCTTTCAGAAATCGCTACACTGTCTTCCAGAAAAGTTGCACTAGTTTGCAATCCCACCAGCAGTGTAGAAGCGTTCCTTTTTCTCCGCATCCTCTCCAGCATCTGTTGTTATTTGTTTTATTAATGATGGCCATTCTTACTGTGGTTAGGTGGTATCTCAGTATGGTTTTGATCTGTATTTCTCTGATGATGAGTGAGGCAGAACACTTTTTCATATATCTGTTGACTGCCTGTATATCTTCTTTTGAGAAGTGTCTATTTATGTCTTTTGCCCACTTTTTATTTATTTATTTATTTTTTTTAACATATTTTTTATTATAAAATTGTGGGGTACAGTTAAGGGCTAGGTATACAAATGTGCATCATTCAGGCACCCTTGTTAATAAGGGGTGTCTTCCCACTTTTTAATGGGGCTGTTTATTTTTTTCCTTTCAGCACGTTTGAGTTCCTTGTAGATCCTAGATGCTAGATCTTTGTCAGATATACAGTTGTATATCTGTAATTCTGGCTACTTGGAAGGCTGAGATGGAAGGATCCCCGGAGTCCAGTATGTTTCTTTTGCTTTGCAGAAACTCGTTGGTTTGATGAGATCCCACTTGTCTATCTTATTTGTTAAGGTATTGGCCTTTAGGGTTCTGAATAGGAATTGGTTGCCAGTTCCAATTTCCATAGGGGTGTCTCCTGCGTTTTCTAAGATTCTTATAGTTTGAGGTTTTATGCTTAGGTCTTTGATCCATTTAGAATTAATTTTTGTTTATGGTGATAGGTAGGGGTCCTGTTTCAATCTTCTGCGTGTGATCAGCCAGTTTTCCCAGCACCATTTACTGAATAGGTTCTCCTCTGTTGTTGGAGGCTTTGCCAGAGATGAGTTTGTTGAGGAATTGAGGTTTTGTTTCCAGAATCTCTGTCCTGTTCCATTGACCTACGTGCCTGTTGTTGTACCAATACCAGTCTATTCTGATTACTGTAACCTTATAGTAAAGTTTGAAGTCTGGAAGTGTGATACCTCCTGCTTTGTTTCTTTTGCTAAGGATTGTTTTGGCTATTCGTGGTTGTTTATGTTTCCATATGAATTTCTATATTGTCATTTCCAGGTCTGAGAAGAATGATATTGGTAACTTAATGGGTATTGCATTGAATCTGTAGATTGTCTTCGGTAGGATGGACATTTTAACAATGTTGATTCTTCCTATCCATGAGCATTGAGTATTTTTCCATTGGCTTGTGTCTTCTTGGATTTCTTTGAGCAGTGTTTTGTAGTTCTCTCTCTCTCTCTTTTTTTTTGAGTTGGCATCTCACTTCATCGCCCAGGCTGGAGTGCAGTGGCACGCTCACAGCCACCCCAGCGTTGACATGCTGGACTCTGGGGATCCTTCCATCTCAGCCTTCCAAGTAGCCAGAACTACAGGCACCCACTACTGTGCCTGGCTCATTTTTTTTTTTTTAATTGTAGAGATGAGGTCTTGCCAAGTTTCCCAGGCTGGTCTCAAACCCTCAGACTCAGGCAATCTGCTTGCCTCAGCCTCCCAAAGTGCTGGGATTACAGGCTGAGCCACCGAGCCTGGCCGATTTTGGACTTCTTGCTTTCAAACTTTAAGAGGATACATTTGTACTGTTTGGAGTCACCCAGTCTGCTGTAATGTGTTTCAGCAGCTGTAGGAAACTAATAAACCAAGGAGCTCCCATAGGATGTTTCTAGAGAGGAGCAAGCACCATCAAGACTGTCTGAATACTCAGGATGCCTGGGCGCGGGACTTTAAACAGACAAGCTATAGGCAGTGGGGAAGAAGAGTGTCAGAGGAACTAGTGGCTAGTGCATGCTGACCAGAGATGGGGGCATCTCATTTCAAGTGAAGTGTAGTTGCCGAGATGGTGAGGAAAAGCCAAACTTGATGTGATCCTTAGAACACAGGATTAGAGCTGCAAATTAAAATTCAGACTCCGAATCCATCAAAGATCAGTTGGTTGTAGCTGCGTGGCTTTGTCCCTGGGTTCTCTCCTGTTCCTTGCCCTATATGCCTATTTTGTACCAGTATCATGCTGGGTCACTATAGCCGTGTAGTAAAGTTTGGAGTCAGGTAATGTGATGCCTCTGGCTTTGTTCGTTTTTGCTTAGGATTGTTTTGGTTAGTCAGGTTCTTTTTTGCTTCCATGTGCACTTTAGAATTGTGTCTTTCTAGTTTTGTGAAAAATGATGCTGGTAATTTGATAGGGATTATGTTGAATCTATAGATTGCTTTTGGAAAAATTGACACTTTAACAATATTGATTCTTCCGATCCATGAGCATAGAATGTTTTTCCAGTTGCTTATGTCATTTAAAAAAATTTCATTAGTATTTTATAGTTCTCCTTGCAGAGATCTTTCAGCTTTTTGGTTTGATATAGTCCCAGGTGGTTTTGTTTGTTTGTTTGTCTGTTTGTTTGTTTAGTGGCTATTGTCAATGGACTTGCATTCTTGATTTGGTTCTTAGCTTGAATGTTGTTGGTATATAGAAATGCCAATGATTTTTGAATGTTGACTTTGGATCCTGAAACTTTACTGAAATCACTTATCCACATCTAGTAGTCTTTTGGTGGAATGTTCAGGGTTTTCTAGATGTAGCATTATATCATCTGCAAATAGAGATAATTTGACCTCTTTTTCTCCTATTCAAATGCCTTTATTTATTTCTCTTTCCTGACACCTTTAGTTAGGAATTCCAATACGATGTTAAATAGGGGTGGTAAAAGTGGGCACCCTTGTCTTGTTCCAGTTCTCTTAGAGGTAATGTTTCCAGCTTTTGCCCATTCAGTATGATGTTGACTGTGGGTTTGTCATAGATGATTCTTATTATTTTGAGGTATGTTCCTTCAATACTGAGGTGGTTGAGGGTCATTATCATGAAAGGATGATGGATTTTATCAAATGCCTTTTCTGCATCTATAGAGGTGATCATGTAGCTCTTGTTTTTAACTCTGTTTATGTGGTGGATTACATTTATTGATTTGCATATGTTGAACCAATCTTGCATCCCAGGAATAAAGCCCACTTGATCATGATGAATGATCTTTTTGATGTGCTGCTGGGTGCAATTTGCTAGTATTTTGTTGAGAGTTTTTGTGTCTACATTCATCAGGGATATTGATCTGTAGTTTTCTTTTGTGTGTGTGTCTTTGCCAGATTTTAGTATCAGGATGATATTGGTTTCATAGAATTAGTCAGGGAGGAATACCTTCTCAACTTTTGGGGGAACGCTGACAAGAAGGAGGGAGAGGGGCAAGGATTGGAAAACTACCAGTTGGGTACCATGTTCATTCTTTGGATGACAGATCCAATAGAAGCCCAAACCTCATCATCATGCAATAAACCCATGTAACAAATCTGCATTTTTCGCCCCCTGAATTTAAAATGGAAAAAACAAGTCTCTAAGAGTAAACAGAGAGGGAAGAACATCAGTAACATTTTACTCTTCTCAGCTATACCAGCACACACAAATATAGGGCCACTGAGTCCAGCCTGAGAATTTTGCAAATAGTTCAACCACAGTAAATGGAAAAATTTCCAGTATGAATTATGGCAAGATGTTCACTGGAGAAATCCAAGCTCAGCACTCAAGCCAAGACTCCATGTATGTGTATAGAATAATAAAATTGATATACTATTTCACTATTTGATGGTCAGAGATAAATTGTTTTTTAATGATCGTGCTTAATATTTATTTTACATGCAGTCTTCAGGAAGGCATGCATTTCACTGAGAAGCTGACCTTGGGAGGAGCTATAATACCACCATGATTGCATGACTCTGTCCTTTAGAGGTGCCTCGAGTTCCTTTTCTAAAGGGTTTTAGTGCTGGCCAGTAAGAAATTATAAATGGTTACTCTCATGCATGGCTTGAATCAATCCAAGACCTGGATGGAACAATGATGCCAGAAAAGTAACTGTGGAAACTCTTCTCTAGTTCTGCAAAATCACAATTTCTTCCAAACATGGATCTCTTTACATAGACTTTTCCAGACCAAATACTCAAGACTTTTAGAAAGTAATAATCTTCTAGTCTGGATTCAAACCAAGATCTAAAGCCGAGAGTGCCTGCCAGGCCAAACCACATGGTGCTTTCCAGTGTCAAAGCCACACACATCTCCCCCCTTCCCTCACTTAAAACCAATGAAACTGGCCCAAAACCTTACATCTGACTTTTTTAATGCTTCATTTTCCCCAGAAAAATCAGTTACATTCTGCTCCTCTAATACTTAAATAATGAAAGAAACAATTGAGGACATTGGCTTTGCTGAACTGATGAGATGAATGGTTAGTCAAATCTGGAATTCAGCTTTCCTGGAAAGGCAAAGGAAGGCATAGGAAGGCAGAAAAATTAAAGGAAAGAAGAGAAGAGAAAGAAAGACAAAGAAAAAATGAGGAAAAAACCCATAAAGTGGAAGAGGGAGAATGTAGAAGGAACATTTCTTTGGGTTGCGTATTCATCTACTTCGGCCACCAACAACAAAATGCCACACTCTGGGTGATTTGAACAAAAGAAGTTTTTTTCATAGTTCTGGAGGCTGAAAGTCCAATTCGAGGTACAGGCAAGGTCAGTTTCTTCTGAGGCCTCTCTCCTTGGTCTATAGATGTCTGCTTTCTCTTTGTGTCCTTACATGACCTTTTCTCTGTGTGTTCACCTCCCTTGTGTCTCTTCCTCCTATTAGTAAGGACACTAGTCATATTGGGTTAGAGCTTAGTGACTCTAATCCAATATGACCTCATTTCAACTTAATTACCTCTTTCAAGATCCTATCTCCAAATACAGTCAGATTCTGAGGTGCTGGGGGTTAGGACTTCAAAATATGAGTTTTGGAAAAACAATTCAGTCCGTAACACAATTGGCAAACACAACTCACCTTTTCCATGCCTTCCCTGGTTTACGCTCTTTATCCCATTCCTTCTTATTTACCGTGGAGTGAAACAATATACCAATGACTTCTCAGAACTTAAACTAAGCCCTACAATTCCAATTCCAATTCCTACTTGGAATAAATCATGTCCAGGATAATAGTTAACTAACATATCAAATACACATACTACATGCTATTCACTATTCTCGCAAATACTCCGTTTTTGTTTTTTTTTTTTTTTTGGTCACTTAAGAGTATATTTCTAAGAGCAAGAATATTATCTTAAATAACCAGTTATCAAAATCATAAAATTAATACTGATACAATATTCCTCAGTTTCACCATTGTTTCAATCATGTCCAAAGGAAATACTAGATCATGTGTTGCAATAATTACTCCCTATTTTTATCTTTAGTTGAGAAAAATAAAGTTTAGAGAAATTAAGAAACTTGCCTAAGGCTCAGCAACTAGTGGATCCATCCCTCAAACCCAGGTCTGCAATTCAAAGCCCCATGCCTTTAAGCACCAAGCCACACTGTCGTGCCTAGAATGGAAAAGAAAGACCAGAATGTTCTTTCCTGGCACAGTTTAGCAGCGGCAAGCGGGCATCAGCCCCTGGATTGTATGGTGAGGTGGATTGCTTGAAGAAGCAACAGTATTTTTTCATTTCTCATTTCCTTAGATGGGGGGGATTTCCACCCTACTCCCTAAGAGAAAAAGGATAGGAGGAACATCCCTGCTTCTCGCTACCCCAGTCACGTCTCCTCTGTGTAATAGAAGAAAACAATCTGAGAACTTGGAAGAAGAACCCAACATGCTTGGTTCCACACTAGATTTCTCCTTCTGCCAGCCAGCGCCCCCACCCCATGCACTAATTTTCTCTTCACTTGTGTTGTAACTCTGGGGAGGGAGATATCCCACAGGGGTCCTGCTGCTGAGCCGGGACCCAAGAGGGCAAAGACTTCTAATTTCCTGCAAACGATAGCAGGCTCTTTGGGCCACACATCGAAAGCCACATTTTCCAGTCATTTTCATAAGTAAGGAAACTGATGTTTTGATCTCCTTCTCTAACTTCTTAACTGAGTTCAAACTCCTAGGGGATGTAGGGAGTATTTTCAATTAGACTCCCTTATACTCAAAAAGAAAGAGTGAATTTTGGAAGCATACAGATCTGGATTTGAATTGCAGTTTCTTCTCTTCCTAGTATATAACTTTGGGTCAGTTACTCAAATTCTTTGAGCTTCAGTTGCCTAAACTTCAAAGTAAGAATAATAATACCCACTTCACAGGAGTGTTCTAACAGTTAAATGAGAGACAGTATGTACTGTATATCTCTTTGCACCTAGTATGCATTTAACAATCGGTAGTTCATTTCCTTCTTTTCTCTTTCTCATAGTCACGGCCCAGCTTTTATTATTTATTTATTTATTTATTTACTTAATTGAGTCAAGGTCTCACTCTGTCATCCAGGCTTGAGTGCAGTAACACAGTCACAGCTCATTGCAGCTTCAGAATTCTGGGCTCAGGCAATCCTTCCACCTCAGCCTCCTGAGTAGCTGACTACAGGTGTGCCCCATCATACTTGGTTAACTTTTTTTTACTTTTTGGCAGAAACAAGGTCTTGCTGTATTGCTCAGGTTGGTCTCTATTCCCTGGGCTCAAGCAATTCTCCTGTCTTGGTCACCCAAAGTGCTGAGATTGCAGGCATGAGCCACCATGTCCAGTCAAATTATTTTTATTAAAGAAGTATAAATATATCTTTCCCATTCTATAATCCTTCATTGCAAATATTTAACTTTATTTTTTATAATAATTCATAGTTATTGGCAATGAAACTAAATCTGTGTGAATAAGAAGTCTCACTGAGTTGGTATCTTCTGTAGATCTGGTTTTCATAGCTTACACCTTTGAGCAGATTTATTCCATTGGAAGCAATGCATCTGATGTCATTGTTTTCAGCAGCATACAATATGTTAATTGTATGATTGGGTTGTAGCAATTAGGTCTCTGAACGGTGCTACAGAGAAGAAATTTAAACATGTAAAGGATGCTAAACTTTTTAGAAATCAAAGTTATTATTTCACTTCAATTTAGTAAACCACGGTCCCTTCTTATTTAAAAAAGGAGAGAAAGGGACAAAATATCTTTAGATTTTGAGCAATTTAGTATTTTCCAATTCCATTATTCAGTTCTTTCACACGTGTTATGATGAGAAAGCTGAAAGCTCAGCCTTCAGAGGCCTCATAGTATTGCTTTTCTGTGGATCCATGATTAAATGTCTTCTCACATAGAAAGATAGCAAAAACCAACAAACAGCTGACAGATGAGAGCTGAACATTTCTCACTGATGAGCAGCATGACCTTCCTTTTGGAAGTAAAAGTGACAAACACTCATGTGATATTGGAGTCAACAAGTAGTCAACCCCTGTGAGCAGATCATGGCAGCTCTGCCTTTAGGATCTGTGCTTAAGCAACTCTGTGGGCCAAGACAGAAGACACACCTTGACAGGGCCCTTGAACACGGAGTTTACAAAAGCTCTACCTCGGGATGTGACAGGTGTCAAATGGAACTACATGGAGGCAAAGATTCAGTAAGGCAGTTCCACTGGAGATTTCTGCTTGATTCCTGGCTCAAAGCTTGAGCTCAGCAATACTAATGATGGCAATGATGACAGGGAAGGATGTCAGTTCCAGCTGAGCCTCATTCATGGCATTTTGGTCCCTTCTTTTTGGGTATAGGCTATGGTGAGGCTACTCCTCTCCAGCATGGACTTGATCAGTGTTGAACTCTCTGCCTTTCCTTCAACTTTAGATTTCTTCCTGAATTTGTACCAGATCAATAAAAAGACAAATAACAGAAAACAACTCTAGGTGTCTCCCGGAATTCTTAGGGATTGTGTACCTTGAGCCAATGAGGAAGAAAAATCTACTATTTAGGAGAGGGACACACCAGCTGGCTTCTTCTGAGCCTTCAGTCTATCCTCAACCACCCTCTCAAAAGTCCATCTTTGTTTCCCAAACTCAACACTATTCTTCAGGAAGAGTCAGAAAAGTGTGGCCCTTCCTTCTCTCCCATTGGCATAGAGGTCAGAAAATGTAGAATAGAATTGAAACAGAGTGGACATGAAGTGCCAAATTCCACCCTTCTGTATACATGCTCTTTGTTTTAATGATTGTGAACTCAATATTTACCCATATTCCTTATAATGGCATAAGGGAGTATGTCTGCCATAACTTTTGGATTGCCACCAGGTTTGGGGTTTGAAACAAAGTAAAGATGTCATTTCTATTTTTCTTTTTAAGAGAGTTACAAGTTACGGTTATCTTCAATATGTAGTGTTCACAACACAATTTAACTTATTGCATTGTGAAGAAACTGCATCCTTTTTTTTTTCTGGTAATTAATGGAAAATCATATGAAACCATATGAAGGTTACCCACCATCTTATTTAATGACTGACTTTGAGATTACTATTTGAACTAATTTAGTGTGGCAGTAATGCCATTAAATATTGCTTGCCTGGAACATGGTTTAGGTTGCCAGAATCAGACAGAAAGTCCTACAAGACGTAAGTATGTGTAAGGCTGTTAAGGGCATATTTTTTCAGAATTAAATTCAAGCAAGATTTCAATAGTATATCCAATATTTCAATTATTTAACAGAACAGATATACACACTTTGGCATTTTCATTTCTTAGGTTGAACAAGAAAAGAATTTGACTTCTATGACTTGACTTTGAGGTGGGATGAAGAGGCAAGGTACTAATTGAGTAAGCTACTGCTGGTCTTGTCCCCGGTCAAGGAGAGATCTTTTTTTTTTTTTTTGGAAAAAGGGTGATGGGTAGGCCTCATGGGAGGAAAAATTAGAATCAGTGGCAGATCTAACGATGTTATGTACTCACATCTTATTTTTATTCAAAAATCAAATCACCTGATGAAACACAATCAGGTCGTAATACCCTGGTCATTTGCTAACATTCCTACAACTCCCACTGAAATAGTGATAACAACTAGAACTTAATGACCTCCTGCCAGTTCAATCAATCATTTGTTCTCATCGTTATGATATTATTCGGTAGTTTCTTTTGAGCTTCCCTACCCCCATAAAATGGTGGTCCTTCACTGAAAACTCTATCAGGTGCTGAGAGGTTTATGTGAAAGAGATTTCAATATTATAGGATAAAGTGAATTGCTGCACAATCTGGTGTCTTAGTAATTCAAGTTATTCAATCTCACTATTACATAGGGATCGGGTATTATGAAAATTCTCTTGGTTTGCTTTGTAAAAGTAACCAGAGCCTTCCTGAGAAACTGACTTGCATGGCTGTTGAGGGTACTAAAAGGCATCATTTTGGGAGGGTACTGGGTGTTTCTTTCTAGAGGTATTATCTGGCCCTACCCATACAGTTCCTGTCATCATCCCAGCCCCAGATACTGACTGTGTGACAGTTTGCAAAGGTAGGAGAGGTATTAGACAGTCATCGGCATTTTAGTTTGCATAAACCTACTTTCCTTCCCTCAAAACTTCCTTCCTGAGCTAAGTTGTTATGTTGGCTGTAGTATCTCATCTTCTTTCTCATTCTTCATTACTCACTATCAGAGCTTGGTGACGAAATGATAGAGAACTTGAGGAATTGTAACGATGGGACTGAGCCATGGAAGTACTGACTCATGTGTCCTAAAGAAATTGGAACTGCCTGAATACATTTTTTTTTCTATTTTCTTCTGCACTATATCTTAGTCTGGCACAAGTGACATATTATAAACCAGCAAACCTCAAACTTAAGCATGCCGCATGTATGAAAATTACCTGGAGAATATTAAAACACAGAATTTTGAGCCCCATTCCCAGAGTTTCTGACTCAGTGGGTCTAGGTTGGGATCTAAGGATATACATTTCTAAGTTTCCAGGTAAAGCTGATGCTGTTGGTCCGAGGACTCCACCCTGGGAATTCTAGTTGTAGTAAAGGTTCAGGTACTTGTGAGGTGAGGCAAGGATGACTCTCTCATCCTAGTTTGCCTGGGACTTTCCCAATTTTAGAACTGAAAATCACATATCCCAGGAGCTCCCTTAGTCTGAAGCAAACCTGGACAGTTGGCCATGGTAGGTGAGACCAAAAATATTTTCAGTTTAAGTAGAAAGTTGGTAGTTCTTAATATTCCTGAAAAACACTTTAAATAATGCTATGTTATGATGACATTTGACTTTATTTAGATGACCAATGGGACTTGAAAACAACTAGGTTTAAGGTCCTCCATATATCTATCGTGTATACTTATAATAAATATGAATGACCTCATGATGTCCTGTAATAACAGTCATGAGCATTAACTGAGGCCTTAAAGCTCTCCAGGGCATTGTGTTAGCACTTTGCATCTACCATATCTCATTCCTGCCACAGTACAGCTTATTAGGAATTACAGTTAATACCGATGCAGAAACTAAAGCTCACAGAGGTTATAGGTGACACAGCTAGTTACTCCACAGCTAGGATTGGAGCTCACATCTCCCTTGCTCCAAAACTTTCAATTTTCCTGATACTCTGAGTGAATATCTGTTATTCCTAGGGTTTAACAGTTGCCATCGCTTAATAGATATAGATATTCAAAGCAGGTCTTGTGGAGGGCTGATTATTAATTCTGAAATTATGGTATATGCAGATAAAACACACATATCTGCAACATACAGAGGATCTGCAAGCAGGCTTTCCTAATTAAGAAAAACCGGAAAAAACAGGAGAACAAATTATACTTTACTAAAAAAAAAAGTTATCGAGAAGCAATTTCATTTTCACATTAAATTATCTCATGCATACAAGTATAATATAATATAGATTAAAATGGGGAGAAACCATGCTTAACTATAATGTGATGTCTCTGTCGCATTTCAGTAATTAGCTGTCATGATTTATTGCAGAAAGACCAAATCTGCTTTCTTTCTCTCTCCTCGAGCTCTTTCCACTCATCACCTGCACTTTCTGATCAACACAAGTCCCAGATCTTATCCAGTCTGCGGCACCTCCAGGGCCGGCTTTCTTCTCTCCGGCTTCCTCTCCCATCCCTCCTTCTAGAAGGTTACTGAAGGTTTCATTTTGTCAACACTTGAGTCTCAGGAAAAACTCATCCTTTTCTGAAGGA
>CAUYQG010174441.1:0-10979 GCA_963574415.1 Tarsius wallacei
TGAGCTTCAGATACTAATCTATAGTCCTCACTGGCAGGTGGGGAGAGAGGGTCAGTTTAGAGGTCAGAGATCCTCCTACCCCTAGAGAAAAGGGAAGCCCCAGGCATGGTGCACGAGCAGATCACCAGGTCCTGTGGAGAACAGGCCCCCTTCTCTCACAGCACAGATCCAAATCCCCCCGCACCTCAAACTCTCCTCTTTAGCAAAGAAGCAGTAGTTACAATTCTTTTTTTTTTTTTGAGTCGGAGTCTCACTCTGTCGCCCAGACTGGAGTGCAGTGGCCGCTCCCGGCCACCGTAGCCTCGACCTACTGGGCTCCGGCGATCCCTCCGCCTCAGCCTTCCAAGTAGCTGGTGCGCGCTACCACACCTGGCTAATTTTTGATTTTATTGTAGACATGAGGTCTCGCCAAGTTGCCCAGGCGGGTCTCGAACCCGCGGGCTCAGGCAATCCACTCACCTCAGCCTCCCAAGGCGCGGGATTACAGGCTGAGCCACCGAGCCTGGCAGCATTTACAATTCTTGAAACTGGTCTGGGAACATGGTGGGTGCATGTAGCCAGCAGTTAGCTGATCAAGAAAGGTTAGGGCCTACCCCCTGCTTTTCGGCAGGGTGGATAACTTTCTTCTCCTCTTTCTCACCCTGCTCTTCCTTAGAAACGTCATTGCTGAAAGTAACATGGATTGACAGGACAACTCTAGGTTGGCCACAGGAACTACAGTCTCAGCTGGTCATGGTTCTAGGCCACCACTTCTACCACACTTCACTCATCTTTGATACCCTTGGTGAGGCAGAGCATGGTCAATGCCAGCATGTGCTCTGCATCATCCTCTACATTGAAGGTGAAGTTGTGGGTGTGGCCAGAGAGCTCACAGTCCAGAAGAGATAACAGCATGAGTATGTCTGATGCCTGAGAGTGTATGTGTATGGGGCTGAGGGGTGGGGAGGGTATTTCACTAACCCTGAGGAAATTCTTGAAATCAAGATTGTCCCTCTTGAGGGTGACATTTAGCTTCTTTCCTTGGCCATCTTGGTGTTTGCCCAATGGGCCAGGGTCTGAAGGGACAATGGTGGCAGGGATAGAAGTTACTCAGGGGCTCAATAACATGATATCTTCATCCAAGTTCATCTAGCTATTACCACTATTAAATGCTCAGGTGGCCAATGAGGAAGACCAGCGTTGAACCCCCAGTAGGACAGTATTCATCAGGGAAACCAGCATTAGTGGCCCCACAAATGAATGCTCTGAATTACAAAGAAGAGCCAATAGGGCAATGGGTGAAGTGCAAATGGAAAACACAAATTAGCTGGATGCGGTGGCTCTTACCTGTAATCCTAGCACTTTGGGAGGTGGAGGAGAGAGGATTTGCCTGAGCCCACAGGTTCAAGACTAGCCTGGGCAACTTGGTGAAATGTTGTCTCTGATAAGTTAAAAAATTAGCCAGATGTGGTGATGCATGCCTGTAGTTCCAGTCACTTGGAAGGCTGAGGCGGAAGGATCGCCTGAGCCAAGCAGGCTGAGGCTGTGGTGACTGTGAGCGTGTCACTGCACTCCAGCCTGGGCAATAGAGTGAGATTCCAACTCAAAAAAAAAAAAAAAAAAAGAGGAAAGCAAAAAGTTCATCAGGGAACAAGTCCATTCTTCCGCTGTTTTCTTTAAGAAAAAAATCAGTTGGAAAAGAAGGAAACTGCTGTGATTCAGCAATTTCTTCTGTGCGGTTTACCTCATCTAGTTCTTCTGATAAGCCTGTGTGCTAGGTCATAGCCCCACTAAAGAAACGAAAACACAGGCACAGAGAGATTGAGCTGCACACCTCAAGTCTCACATATGAGAAGACATGATGCTAATGTTTGAATCCAGACCTGTCTGTGTGTCTTGTACCACACTGCTTTTCAGAAGGCTGGGATGCTAAGTTGGGCCTCTGTGGGTATCTGCTGGCAGCTGTGGAGATCATTCTCCTATCCTCTCACCTTTGCCAGAGCCACCAGGGTAAGCAAACGGAATGTTTTCTTCCATACCTCTCTTTCACGCTAGTCCGTGGAGTGGGGGTGAGGTAATAAGAGGAGGAAATAGGTGGTGGCTATGTGCTCCTGCTTCTGTTAAAACTCCAGAGGTATCCCAGGTTGAGGGGCATTTCAGGGATTTTTTTCCTGGGTTGCACCTGTAGAATCAGGGATGGAGGAGAGTCTGAGTTTCACGGACTTCAAGACCTGGGTTGGGTAACTTAGGAGAAGGTGGAGAGAAGGTAGGAGGCTACTTTTAAGGGGTGACCAGATCTAGGCTTGGAACCTCTTAGTTTAGGCATCTATCTCTGATTGATACACACCTAACCCTGCTGGCAATCAAGGGTTATTTTCCGTGTACCTTTTACCCCACAGTATATTACACAGGAAAGAGCCCATCTCACTTGTCACCCCACAACATGTTTCCTCCTCTTGGAGACCTAGTTCTGCAGACATTTAAGACACTCTTCTGAGAAAATCTGTTGGCTCCCTTCCAGCCCCTCGAATGCCCCTTAAGCTGGGCTGGGTGCCTCTTCTCTGTGGCTCCAGGGGCACCCTAGGGTGTGGCCTTTTCATAGCACTTTTTACATGTGCTGTGGGGTTAAGTGTATCTATTTTGCAGAACTGTGGTGGGATAATGTATGTAAAGTAATTGAACTTGGCCGAGAGTTTTGTTATTATGGTGACTGTCTACTTGTCAATCATGCCCATTGCAAGTTTTGAAAGCAGGGGACTCTCTCTCTCCCTGATGCTTTGCACAGTGCCTAGGACATAGATAAATCTTCTGTAAACCTCTGCTGAAAGAATTGAAGAAAATGAGTTAAAGAGTAGCAAAGGTAGGGATGAGTATGCTTTTGTTAAACCATTTAAATGTATACAAATAATAAGCATACAATTCGTGATATTTCCAGTGAGAAAAAAAATCTTTATTTAAAATAGGCTAGATGGCTGTTTTTCTTTCACTAGATTAAATAAAATATTCTACAAATGAAAATTTTAAATTCAATATACCAAACCCAGTAATACAGTTAGGAGTTCTTCACCAATCACCATTTAATAAAGTTTAAATGCATCAGCTTAGAATTCTGAGAATATGTACCTTTGCTTAGAGAAAAAAAGCAGAGACACATTTCCTGGTTATAAAAGTGTCACGCTAGTAAGAGAAATTCTACAGTGCTCAAGACAGCTGAGAAACAGTGATGATCAGATACTGAGACTCTTTGACTTGCTCTGATGTTATTAATAGTATTTCTAAACCCCAGAGATGGTTGACCCATTTTATTTCGATAAGATATTGAAAGCAAGAAGGGGACCTACACTATTTCTAGCCACTTGTATTTATTCATACATGCTTAGTGCTTTTAATGCTTTTGCTGCAGAAGGGTAATAATACGTGTTTTAGTGAAAAGGTACACTACAGGGACAAAGCTGGGAAGCTTGTACACATAGAAGGTAGCTGTTATCTCAGGGCTCTTGGAAATGCCATGCATCATGCATATTCTCGGACTGCTGGACTTTGTTTTCCGGCGTGGATGTTTGCTGAGTGTCTGGGGCTGTTGAGGTATCCATGGTTGTTTCTTCCTGGAAACTCAGGGGTGTGGTCATGTCAGCACCATAGGTCCCAAAAACATCAGCTAATTCAGGGGTCATCAGCGGGTCAGTGGCTGCTGGGGTGACCCTGGAGGGGCCCTTCCTCTGTCCTGCAGGGCCCCTTGCCAGGCTGGGAACATTGTCCTTGGAGAAAGCAAGGAGCCCTGCATGGGGCCCAGGTCCCAGTTCTGGAAGGAGAGCCTGGTTTTCCGGATGGGCTGGGTGGGCCTCAGGCATGGGAGAGCCTTGAGCTCCTCCTTCTCCCTTCTCAGGGCCTTTGGTTGCAGCCACTGGGGAGTCAAATTCCAGAGTGAAGTCCCCACCCATAGCTGGGTTGTGGGGCATCCCCCCTAGCCTGGGCCTCATGCCTCCGAATCCTGGGAACATGGCTCCATAGGCCAGAGGGCCACCTCTCCCTCCCTGCAAAGAAAACATCCATTGAAGACAACATTATCACGTGCTGTTCATGTTCACTGAGAAACTAAAAAACTGATAGAGAACGGGGAGTTGGCTGACATTTCTCACTAAACTGGCTTTGAAATAGGATGGAGAGGAGAGGATTCTGCATTTATTTGAGTGGGGGGAGGCCACTACCTTGAAAGGGCGATAGGGAACTTTCACTATGCCTGGCAAGAAGGATGCAGTGGAGAGCAAGGCTGAAGCAAGATGTGGGGCAAAGTGAGAGTGAATTCAATTCTAAGAAAATGACACACAGTTGAAATGGGTACTACTATCATACAACAAACAAAAACTGAAATCCATGACTGCATTTGTTGAGGGATGTTTTGGAGGATCTTGTCAATGGCATTTCTCATTATCCCCCAAAGGAATGAAATTTCATGTCAGAGTTGTGTGTGTGTTTGCACAAAGTATAGAAAAGGCTTGATTTCTCTGTAGGAACTAAAGTATTTTCTTCCTATGGACAAATAGACTTTCAAAATTGAGTATGTTTCTTTTTCTACCTTTGCTGTCCCAAATATGGTGACCAAAATTGTAGGTGATTTGTAACAGATGAGCAGGGCTGTGCAACTTGCCTGTGTTCTGATTTCCTCACAATATGACTCATTTTAAATCCTACCTTCAATTTTTTGGGGGTTATATTTATTGTGTGTGTGTGTGTTTTTTTTTTTTTTTTTTGAGTTGGAGTCTCACTCTGTCGCCCAGACTGGAGTGCAGTGGCTGCTCCTGGCCATTGCAGCCTCGACCTGCTGGGCTCCGGCGATCCTTCCGCCTCAGCCTTCCAAGTAGCCGGAACTACAGGCGCATGCTACCACGCCTGGCTAATTTTTTGATTTATTGTAGAGATGAGGTCTCGCCGAGTTGCCCAGGCGGGTCTCGACAATCCACTCACCTCGGCCTTCCAAAGCGTGGGATTACAGGCTGAGCCACCGAGCCCAGCTTGTGTGTGTTTTAATAAGTTATCTGTGAAATCTTTTGGGAATGAGCCAGGATATTTATAACTTAATTAATATTGTTAAATCTGGAACTTCTGACCAGTTGTGTTGGTGTTGTGTCCATACACTAGTTTCTTGCTCTTCACACTCTTGTTTCAGCTTTCTCTTCGTTTCCTCCAAAAATGGCACTGCGAATCCATGTGTGGCCCAACTGCATTTCCTCTTTTCCTCTTTCCCTCTAAGAAGACTGTTGTTACCCTTAGCCCATGATGTTGACATTATCTGCCCTTGTATCGGTCTTTTTCATTCATTAGACTATAAGCTCCTTGAGCACAAGAGTCTCATCTTGTCTATGGTATCTTTCTATGCGTCTGGTATATAGAAGTCCCTTAAAAATGTTGAGATGAAAGTTTTTTTCCCCATTGATTGCATGTGTGTGTGTATTTATTAATTTGATAGGATCTGCAGTTGACACTGATTTGTTAGTTCAGTATAGCTTTTGTTTTGTCTTCCTTTGTGCTCTCACAGATATAATTAGGCAGACATTTCTGAGGGAAAAAGTCAGGTTGGGTGAGTCTAGTGATCTCAAATCTTAAACTTGTAATATGCATGCATGAGTAATGATAAGAGAATAAGAATATACTCTCATTGACTTGATGTACATTGCAGTTTATATAACCAAATTTTAAACTTGCTTAACTTTCTTTTTTGGAGGACTGATGTTGAGGTCTGAATTACTTGCAATGCTGTTGAATTTGGTGTTTTAAGGTATTAAGTCGTCACTGAAGGAACGGGAACTCTGTTTGAAGCACATATCATTTTTTGGTGTGAAGTATGTAAATACTTCAAGGCTGATGGCCTTTCAGGAGAAATTTCTCCTCTGCTCTTATACCAGGAGTAGGGCAAGACTCGATGGTCATCACTCTGAAATGAATGACTCAATGGAAGACGTGATGAAATCTTTGGATACTGTTTAGGGCTCAAGCTTTTGCCGTGGAAAAATCTAAGTCCCTTGCTCATGTGGCTACATTCATGGCCGGTGTCTCTTGCAGCCAGTCACTTATGACTGTTCTTCCCTGGTCATTATTTTTAGAAGAGTTAGAAGACATTACTCACGGCCATTTCTTCTGAACTCATGATGCCAAGTCTGGGGGCATTCTGTTCAAAAAGAAACAGTGGATCATATTATCAACCAGCTGCCTTCTAGTATCATCTTATCTGCTTAAGACAAAGTTACAAGTCATTTAGTTTTCTCTTAATATTAATGTTACATCCAGAGGTAAAGTGTAGAGGTGAGTCATTGTTGAATAAATGTAGCCAACTTGAATAATTCAGATCTAAATTTTATTTTTTCTTTAATGCTCGTGTGTGTGTGTGTGTGTGTGTGTGTGTGTGTGTGTGTGTGAGAGAGAGAGAGAGAGAGAGAGAGAGAGAGAGAGAGAGAGAGATTGTCTGGCCAGAATTATCTAAATAGAAGTGTACTTCCTTACTATTTCAGTTACTAATGGAGGCATTCAGAGAATATTTACTTGGAATCTCTTGTTTGAGGCCTGGATTTTATAACTTTAGCTCTGAAGATAACATTTAATTGAAAAATGACACTTTTGATAGAATATGAACTTACCAATTGATTTGCTCCATAGGACATGTAAAACATTCCTGGAAAAAGCTAAATAAAATACAGTAGTTATTGTAAAATGCATTGCCCAAGGGAAAAACTGTTAAGTAAATTGCAAACAGAGAAGTGGTATTTTAAAAAAGCTTACTGGAGATGGTTTATTTTGTGGCACTCGTCCCTGAGATATCAAACGGGCTATTTGGAACACCTTTAAAATGGTAGAAAACACAATAAGTAATTCACACACAGACAAATCCCCACCATAGAAATTTCTAAAAGGTATAGGAAACACATTTTTGGATGGATTAGTATGAAAAATAAGTGTTTAGTATTTAAGAGAACAAAAGATCCTGTTATACTTCATATTCATGGATATATGAGACAATTAAAAAAATTTACTCTTCTTTTTTGAAGTAGAGAGATATTTCCCCCAAGAAAGTGTCTCACTGAAATTTGTACTTACTGAGGGACCTTGTGGGTCAGGAAAATCCATTACTGGGAGCTATATCACAGAGAAGTATTAAAATTACCAGTCAAAATAGACAAAATGAACTGAACAACACTTATCTTGTCTACAATGATAATAAAATAATCCAAAAGGAGTTCTTCTATTTTACTTTCTTTTGGTCTTTTGGGGGATACAACCCAAGAGTTCACAATTGTCTTTTCTAACTCAATGTAAGTGTGCCAGCAGATGGATGAGGCATGTCTATCACGGATTGGCTACCTCTTGTAGGGTGAGACATAGCAAATTCTCGAACTGAAACATACCCGATTAGTTAGAATCCTGGCTCTGCCACTTGGTTTTTGTGTAATTCTGGGCACATTTTGTAACCTCTGAAAGCCCCCCTTCTTCTCTTTAAAAGGCTGATAATATCTATCTATTTTTATAAGATTGTAGTTAGAATGATATAAGAGAATGTTAAATGACTGCCACATACTAGTCATATGGTACCTTCTTTTTTTGTCTATTGCACTTTGTTTTACATTATGACAAGATATTTTGCATGATGGTCGTCTCTGTCAGAGAGGTAATAATGCAAAATCCTACAATCACTCTTCTCAGTCTTTCCAACACCAAAAAACTCTCCCAAAAACCAGTGATAGGAAACCTGGACTTTTCTGGGCTGTCTTATTTCTGTGGAAGCTTTCATCTTTTACAAAGAAGACGCCACGCTCTAAAGGCACAGAATCTCTTCTAATCCATGCTCTGCCACTGATGGCAAAGGACAAGAATGGATATCTATGTTCTACTCAGAAAATAAGTCTCAGACGTGGAAGGCTGATGAAGAACAAATTTGTCTTTTCGTGCATTATGCCTGTGGGCTATGCTTATTTAAGAGTGACCTACGAATTGGATGGATTAGTATGAAAAATATTTAAGAGAACAAGAGATCCCATTCATGAAGGTTGGGGTTCTTCCTGATTCTGACTTCAGTGAGAGGAAGCACGGTACCTCAAGTTTCGGAGGCTTATCTGATGGAGCCACCTGCTGCTGAATCTGCTTGATTGCAGGCACTTCGCCTTCCTGTAAGGGCAGCTGTCCCAGGAGAATCGGAGGCTGGGGCTCTCCCTGCTGTTCTGTGGCCTGGAGGGCAGTTGCGGCTGTGGGCTGGTGGAGGGCTTTCAATACTGGCTGTTGAGGCTTCTGGTTTGGCAGTGATGGGAGAGGCGGAGGGTGCACAGGCAAAGCATATTCATACTGTAGAGAAATTTGAAAAGAGTGTCAGGAAGGGAGGGATCATTAAACAGTGGTGCCTAGAATTTCTAAAGCAAGAGGGCTCGAGGTGCAGTCTGTCTGCAAGGGAGGCTAGGGGACTTATCTGGAAGCTGTTTTTATACAGGAAGCACCAATTTGCTTAGAGTCAGTGTCCTTTGGGGAGACCTTGTGTGCCTGCCTTCCCTACCTCCTTTGGGATCACCATTGCTCATGCAGAGGATAAGCTACCTGGGTGTTTGAGTAGAATGAGTCCCTTCCTCCTCTGAGTTCCCATAGCTGCCTGGATGTACCCTTATTCTACCACTTTCTATCTGGATTAGAATTATTTGTTATAAATCCTGTCCTCTGATCAACAAAGAGAGAATAGTATGCTTTATTTATCTTTATAGCCTCTGTATTTGACATAGTTCCTAACAAGTACCCCAAGGTGGGTACTTAATATATTTTTTGAGTTAGTGAAAGGATAATAGGTAACTAAATACATACCAATGAAATTTCTGCATCATAGAGCCTATTCTAAAAAAATTTTTTTTTGAGTTGGAGTCTCACTCTGTCACCCAGGCTGGAGTGCAGTGGCATAATCATGGCCACCACAGCCTCGACCTGCTGGGCTCAGGCGATCCTTCTGCCTCAACCTTCCAAGTAGCTGGAACCACAGGTGTGCGCCACCGTGCCCAGCTAATTTTTGATTTATTGTAGAGACGAGGTCTTGCCAAGTTGCCTAGCCGTATCTTGAACCCCTGACTCAGGCAATACTCTCGCCTCTCCCTCCCAAAGTGCTGGAATGACAAGCGTGTGCCACCACGCCCAGCTGGAGTCTATTTTGGAAACAATCAAGGGATGAAACCATCACCATTAACAACATGTTTTGTCCCACTAACTGTGGCCTTCTGGGTAGTGCCTCTGGTGTGGCAGACCAGCTGGCAATAAGATTTTCTGTTAAAGCCATAATGCTTCTTCCTTGTGGCAAATGACTAGCTACTGCTTGCAGATGAGTTGCAAATTCCTCACATTGACAAGGAAATCTCAGGACAACTTGGCTCTGCTCTGCCTCTTCAGGAATCATTCCTCTCTGAGCTACTGCATTCGCCTCACAATTTAGCACCTTCAACTATGTTTTCCTGCCTTATGTGAATTAGATAAGATCTGAAATTTCAGATCCTTGGAGCCTTTCTTAAATATCTTCCCTTTTGTAGGCTAGGCGTGGTGGCTCATACTTATAATCCCAGCACTTTGGGAGGCTGAGGTGAGAGGATTACCTGAGCCCATGGGTAAGACTAGCATGGGCAACTTGGTGAGACCTCGTCTTTACAATAAATATAAAATTAGCTGGGAGTGGTGGTGTGTGCCTGTAGTTCCAGCTACTTGGAAGGCTGAGGCAGGAGGATTGCCTGAGTCCTTCAGGTGGAGGCTGCAGTGGCTGTGAGTGTACCACTGCACTGACTCCAGCTGGGGCGACAGGGTGAGGTTTCGACAAAAAAAAAAAACAACTTCCCTTTTACTACCAAACCGTGATTTGTTTTGTGTACTTATTAGGCATCTAATAAAGAATGATTCACAGATTGATATACTTATTGACTTTTATAGGACTTGTGCTTTTTTAACCAGAATACTTGTGATCATTTGAAATTAGCCCTTGAGTGATTATGTAGGAAGTCTTGACTTAAATGAAACATGTCTGGAATGGAGACTACTTTCATTTCTGAGAATTGTTTATCTATTGTTATGGCTGATGATAGCTTTAATATAGTTCTCTTATATTTTGGAGCCTATCTTCCTATTTTACATAAATATGCAAATGAGTTAAAACTTTAAAAAAGTTTCCAGAGTACTAAAAGCAGTAATAGACTTTGATTTATTTGGTACGAGGATCTTTTTTTTTGTTAATTGCTAGTACTTGTCTATTTCTAGTATCTTACAACTTAGAGATGGCAAGTAGGGAAAGATTCTAAAGCCTGAAGTTGCAAACACACTGATGTAATTCACCTACCTGTTGAGTTTCATGCTCCCTTGGTCTCATCCATGGGAAAGAGGAATGTGGTGGTAGGAGACCATGCATCCACAAAGAATTAAATGATTTCCCAAAGCCAAATCTGGAATACTAAAGACATGGAGAAAAAGAAAGACATGCTGATAATTCAGTGTTCAATATCTATCGGTTATACTTGACTTTCATTTGCCAAAAATTCCACAGACAGCATAGAGATTGCAAAAGTAAAAGTGGTGTTGGCTACTTTAAAATGGATAGGTAAACTCTCCTTTCCAACACATTTAAATTCCATTTTGAGCCAGACTGTGTTATTCCCATAAACTGGTTTAAGATTCAGGTTCTTAAGCACTTGTGTTTTGGGCCATATAATAACATTGATAATGCAAGAACTGATTTTCTTTTTACTAAAGAAAATTCAATATTGTTTATTTTTGAGTTGGAGTCTCACTCTGTTGCCCAGACTGGAGTGCAGTGGCCGTTCCCGGCCACCGCAGCCTCGACCTGCTGGGCTCCGACGATCCTTCTGCCTCAGTCTTCCAAGTAGCTGGAACTACAGGCGCACGCTACCACGCCCGGCTAATTCTTTTTTTTAATTTTATTTATTGTAGAGATGAGGTCTCACCAAGTTGCCCAGGCGGGTCTTGAACCCGCGAGCTCAGACAAT
>CAUYQG010174442.1:0-17514 GCA_963574415.1 Tarsius wallacei
GCCTCAGCCTTTCGAGTAGCCGGAATTACAGGCATGCGCTACCATGCCTGGCTGATTTTTTGATTTATTGTAGAGATGAGGTCTCGCCAGATTGGTACTTTTTAAAAAAGAATATCGTGTCTGTGTTTTGGGTAACTCCCTATTGTTTATGTGATTTTCTGTACTGATAGGTGTGTGTGGTGGTCAGGGGTCAGGTCTGATATGCCTGGTTGGTCAGGTAAAGGTCATATACAGAGAAGAAAGACAATGTCCAGACGCTTACCCTATTTTAATTTAGACCTGCCTGCAAGAAACTCGTCTATCTATGTCTAAACGACACTGGCTAACCTGCCTCTGAAGTGATGTGAGTTGATGATGGCACTAGGCAACTCCCTGGTATTGGTAGCTTTATCTGTGATTCGGCCACCAGTGCGCTCAGCTACCTGAGGTGATGGAGAAGCCTCCTGGGGGTGCCGGAACACAGGACCACAAACCTAGGGGCTTAAAACAACAGATCTGTGTTTGCCTGGAGGCTAGACTTCTGGAATCAAGGTGTCAACAGAGAGTCTCTTCTGAAGGTTCCAGGGGAGGATCCTCCCTGCCTCTTCTAGCCTCTGGTGGCTCCAGGCATTCCTTGGCTTGAGGCTGCTTCACCCCCACTTTTGCCCCGTCTTCACATGGCCTCCTTCCTGTGTGTCTCAAATTTCCCTCTCCTTTTTTGTTATAAGAACAGCTGACCGGGGATGGTGGCTCACGCCTGTGTAATCCCAGCACTTTGGGAGGCTGAGGTGAAAGGATTGCTTGAGACCAGCCCGGGCAACATAGCAAGACCTCATCTCTACAAAAAAATGTTTAGAAAAATAGCCAAGTATGGTAGTGCGTGCCTGTAGCCCCAGCTACTCAGGAGGCTGAGGCGAGAGGATCACCTGAACCCAGGAGTTCAAGGCTACAGTGAGCTGTGATCGTGCCACCGCACTCCGTCGTGGGTGACAGAAATTCACGATGAATTTGTCTAACAATTCTTAACCTCTGCAAAGACCCTGTTTCCAAATAAGGCTGTACTCTGAGGTTTTGGGAGGACATGAATTTTGGGGGGACACGATTCCACTCACTACAGGTAGGATCTGCTATTACTCGATTTAGGGAAGGCAGACAGGGCTTGGAGAAATACGCTGCCCAAGTCCCAGGGCTGAAAAATGGCGGAGCAAAGCTTCTGTCCTCCCTGCAGCGGCCTTGGATTACTCACTGATGCTGGCACTCTTCATATCCTTAAATGAAACATGTCTGCTTTTTTTTTTTCTTTAGGTGAAATTTAAAATGTCCAAAGAGACTACACTGGCAGATTTACTCCAGCTGAACCTCCACAATTATGAGGATGAGGTCCGGAATATCGTAGACAAGGCCGTGAAAGAGTCCGGGATGGAAAAGGTAACCTTTGTTGGGGTGCAGTTTGTTTCCTGTGGGATGACCCTGAAACCCACCCCTGGCTCAGAGCTCCTCACGGAGGTCTCAGTTCACGTGGGTCCTGTGGCCTTAACCCTCAGAGAACAGCTATTGGGCCTTCTCTTACCCATTCCATGACAGAGATCTTATAAAATACTTCTAGCATTTATTTAAAAAAAAACAATCAGCTTCCTGGATACAGCTCTGTCTTCCTGCATGCAGTAGGACATATATTTAAATATAACTCCCGTCTCCTATGCACTGAGCTTCCTCGTTTGTGATCCTGTCTGACTTTTCCGTGGATGTCAGTCCTCTCCTCTGACTTCAGAGGGTGATGGGTTTTGGGAATTGGGGTGTAGGCCCCCAACCATACCTGGAGTTGTTCATGAGCTACCTACCGGCTCAGGAAATTTCAGAATACAAGAAAATTCCTTCTGCAATTCAAAAAACTCAGCCTGTTTTGTGAGTTTGAATTGTCACATTTTGGCTTTCTTAAAAAAAAAAAAAAAACAGCTTTATTGAGATATAATTCACATACCATACAATTTACCTCTTTAAAGTATACAATTCAGCCGGGCTTGGTGGCTCAGCCTGTAATCCCGCGCCTTTGGGAGGCCAAGGTGAGTGGATTGCCTGAGCCCGCGGGTTCGAGACCCGCCTGGGCAAGCGAGACCTCATCTCTACAATAAATCAAAAAATCAGCCGGGCGTGGTAGCGCGCGCCTGTAATTCCAGCTCCTTGGAAGGCTGAGGCAGACGGATCGCCGGAGCCCAGCGGGTCGAGGCTGCGGTGGCCGGGAGCAGCCACTGCACTCCAGTCTGGGCGACAGAGTGAGACTCCAACTCAAAAAAAAAAAAAGAAATGTTAAAAGAGAGAATTTCCCCATCTTGTATTTCATTATCTGACTCCCTAAAGAGTAGAAAACACTAAGACTAAAAGTTAGAAAGGTTGAATTATGGTCTTAAGAATATTTCATTCATAGGTCAACATTTTTAAAAAATCGAGATGTCAAACAAAAAATGGCATTCAAAAGTTATAATGAAATCATCAAGTGATGTGTAAATTGATAGTAAGAACAAAATTCTATGATTTCTCAGCTTTAGAAATAGGAAAAATGACATTTTCAAATCTTCCCTGCCTCTTGAAGATTAGCAAACTAACATTTATAAACATTTTATACCTTAAAAGAAAACTAACAATGCAACAGAAAAAGTCAGAGAGAATACGGTACCTTTTTGTAAACCACATCAGTGAAAATGAAGTCTCATTACACTAACAGTGTTAACGAACAACAACATGAAAATATAGTTGGTTTTTCAAGGTAACATAACCAAGAATAATCCAAAAAAAGAAACTCATTATATCAAAAGAAGAAAGGAAGAGAGGGAGGGAGGGAGGGAGGGAGAAAAAGATATCTTTTTGCGCATTTCAGAAATAATTCTAGAGTAATGAGATTTAAAGATTCCAAATGTAGAAAAGTCATCCATTAAGCACTCACTAAAGACTAACTCCAGGTCCACAGCAATATATCCTCTGGAAAAGACTTTGCCTACGGGCAGCTTTTCAGACTTTCTTCACACACACACCCCTCATCCCATTGTCTATATTTCTTGATCAGAAATGTTCCTGTACAAAGCATACCAGATTTTTTTCAGTGCTTCAGAAACATCTCAGAGGTCCTGACCCAGAAGTTACTTATCCCCTGTGAATCACAGAACCAACTTTTTTACTACAATAAGAAACTTTGGATGAGTTGGACAGTTACCTGTTTGAAACCACAAAGAAATAAAAACCATAATAGCTAAATTGATCATCCAGAAATAGATTCATGTTATAGGATATTTGGTCGTGGTTTGGAAACTCACTAATGCAAGAAGAAACTGTGCCTGCCCTGAGCTGGGTCTGGGGGTTTCAGCTCACTGGCCAGTACCAGCACTCCCCCTTTTACTTGGATAATTTTATAAGAACTGCATTTTAAAATGCATTCACATATTCATTTAACAAATAATTATTAAATGCCAGCACCAAGAGAAAGATTTGGTAGTCTCTACATTCAAGACGTTTATAGCTCAATTTCATATTCATGCATAAATGTACCATCAATAAAGGAAGAGGGGACAGAAAGAAAAAGGAGTGATACTTGAAATAGAAGCCTTAGATTTCCTGTTAAAGGAAGATAATTTAGCATCACTGTCTTCTGTGCCTTTTTCCTTAGAACTCAAGCTATTGTTACATATCTGACCTATAGTCTAACTTTCTGAGAATGTATAATATTATTCCAAGATAATACTATTAAGATTTAGAGCTAATATCTAATCTTCTAATACCCAGTTGGTACAGGTCTCTGGACATATTAACAGCAAATTCACTTTCTCTTCCATGGCCCAAATCTATTATAACTTTTAGACTCAGATGTTACTGGGTCCCCTTAACCTAAAGACACACACACACATACACACACACACACATACACAAACAGAGTGATGTTCATTAGACTATTATATCTGCACAAAAAAAATTAGTTAATTATGCCAAGTATGCAAAAAAAATGCAACTGAATAGTATCAAGTCGTTAAAAATAAAATTATGGACCGGGCTCGGTGGCTCAACCTGTAATCCCAGAGCTTTGGGAGGCCGAGGCAAGTGGATTTCCTGAGCCCGCGGGATTGAGACCAGTCTTGGCAACTTGGCAAGACCTTGTCTCTACAATAAATAAAAATAAAAATAAAAAAATTAGCCAGGTGTAGTAGAGCACATTTGTAGTTCCAGCTATTTGGAAGGCTGGGGCAGAAGGATTGCCAAAGCCCAGCAGGTTAACGCTGGGGCAGCTGTGAACATGCCACTGCACTCCAACCTGGGCAACAGAGTGGGACTCCAACTCAAAAAGTAAGTAAATAAACAGATAAATAAAATAAAATTATGAGATACATATAAAAATATGAAAAAACAGATATGCTTGACTTAATCAACAAATGTTCATGTAGTATCTATGACATGCCCAGAAAAACACTTGGCAATCTAGATTGAAGGATAAACGTCACACAGTCAAGATCTTCAAGTTGCTCCTAACCTAGTAATGGGCATCCAGGGAGAGGCCTGGAGAAGAAGATGGCAGATAGGCATGTGGCCGACCTCCAGCGTCGAGGCGGGGACCACTTCTATTGCAACCCCATAAAACTCAGGTCTAATTACAGCACAAGACAACCTCGGCAGAGCCAGGTTTAATCTGAGACGTAGAAAGATTGAAAGCAACTCTAGAAGGAGCTGAAAGCTTCCAGTCAACAGGTGGAGAACAGGGCACTGCTCTTTGGGGCTTCAAAACTAACTGATAGCATCATCAGAACAAGGGGAGACAAGGTTTAGACCACAGCAACACTGGGATGCTGAGTCACTGACTAATTTCTGGCCAGGTTTCTGATTCCTTTTGCTTCGGGGCAGAAGTAGGGCTGAAGACTCATGTGAATACTGAGGAAGGAGATGGATGTGTGAACTCCACACTTTAAATCAATATAAAAGCACTCACGGCAGGCGCGTGGACTCACACCTGTCATCTCAGCACTTCAGGAGGCGGAGGCGAGAGGACTGCCTGAACCCAGGGGTTCCAGACCAGCCTGGGCAACTTGACGAGACCTCGTCTCTACAATAAAATTGACAACAACAACAACAAAAATAGCCGGGCATGGTGGTACACGCCTACAGTTCCAGCTACTTGGAAGGCTGAGGTGGAAGGATTGCCCGAGTCCAGGAGGTGGAGACTGCAGTGGCCATGAGTTTGCCACTGCACTCCAGCCTAGGTGAAAGAATGAAACTGTGACTCAAAAAAAAAAAAAAAAAAACCAAAAAACTCAAAGCACTTGTGGAGGTACACACAAGATGTCATAGGAGCAAGAAATGTGTAATTTGGAGACGGGAGTCAGAGAAGATGGGGAGTTTTCGAGAGAAAGTGGCATTTGTGCTGAGTCTTGAAAAATCAATATCAACTTTCAGGAAAAAGACCCCAAAACAACATCATCATGAAGGCAAAGGAGCCTAAAAGAATATGTGCAGCCCCCCAGCACATAATGGGGGGATCATTAAAGCCAGGGTGGCCGGGAGGAAGTGGGAATAAAGCTGGAGAGGTCACTGGGGGTCAGCCCTGGCCTTGCACGTTTTGCTGTGGCGAGTGGATGTTGTCCTGTGTAGCTGATGGAACGTCATTACTGGATTTCCGCTTCTGAAATGACCAGACTTGTCGTTTGGGGGTACCACATTTGCAGGAGGGTGAAAATTAATTGAAGGAGACCTAGGCTATAGCAAGGAGGCCAGCGAGGACAGAGGTGGCCTCATTCACACTACAAACCCCCGAGCCTGGATTGCCTGTGGCAATGGAGATGGGGAAGGGCAGACACTTGGGATCAACAGCAGGGACTGACTCAGTGGGGCTGAGCCGAGCCCTGGAAAGAGGATGTTGGTTGTGGTGGTGGATCAAGGAGTCTCAGTTTGTGCAAGCAGATAAATAAAGATGTCGTCATACACAGTTACAACCGTGGAAATGACACACGAACCAAGACTAGACGGTAGCCTACAGAAAATAAAGGGGGAAAAAAAAGTCAAGTGAGGATTGTCTGTTTCCCAAAACTTTTCAGTGCACAAAATGGTTTGGGGTGACTTCTAGTTTTAAATCCTAACTCTGTAAACTACTCGTTTATAACTTTGAGTAGATCATTGAACCTCTGTGAATTATCTCACCTAATATGTATTTGTTTGTAATTCACCTTGTTTCAAAGCAGATTTAAAGTAGTTTATAAAAATACATATAATCAACAAAAAAAGTATAGTCTTGCATCGCATAATGACATTTCAGTCAATGACAGGCAACCTATAGGGGTATAACCCCATAAGATGATAACACCATGTAATGTTCTATACACTGTTGCCATGTTCCTTCTGCTTAGATACACCAATACGCAGTGACCTATGTATTCAGTACAGTAGCATGCTGTACAGGTTTGTAGCTTGGGGGCAATAGCCTGTAACATATCGCCTAGTCCAATATAGAGATGGCTACCCCATCTGGGCTTGTGTAAGTCCATTCCGTGATGCTTGCACAATGGCAAAACCATCTGAGGACGCATTTCCCAGAAGACAGCCCACCACGAAGTGATGCAGGACTGATATCAAGAGAGACAACCAAGGGAAAGTCCAAGGGCCGAAGTTACGAGGGTGTCCCCTTGAGCAAGATGTGAGCTCAACCTCACTTCTAAGCTTCCCATCTGCACCCCATGGAGAATATAGTGAGCTCAGGACTTGCCTTGTCCATTTTGGCTGGTGGCATTTCAGAGAAGATTCTTCTTCGGGTTCTGGTGATGCAGATTCTTGGCAAAAGAGCCATCAGCGCTACAAAGAACAACCTTGACCTTAACACAATGTCAAGTTTCTCCATGCCAGTCAGTGTTATAACAGCTAAGCACAGATCAGCAAAAGCACTTTACAGGGACCAAAATAACACAAGCCGGGTAAAGAGCTGTCTCAAGGTATGGCTGATTCCAAGAAAGAGTTTCAGCATACCTAAAGCAATGAAAAGCTTGCATCTTTCCTCAAGCTGTCACTCATAAATAGTCCTTCCACATGGCTCACTCAAGAACCCTGTCTAACCACCCCCTCACCCCAGTGGTTTTCCTGATGATTCCTGAGATGCTGATCAAACAACGACAGAGCCTCAACACATAACAAAAATCCAATTTCCAGAAACACAAGATGCAGCCTCATTAAACAAGGTCAACTGAAGAAAAAAGAAATCTGGACTCATGAAAATTCTAAATAGTCAAAAGATATTTCAGCTCATTGATATAAGCAATTAGCGAAAGGTATCATCCATCAGATTTCCTCAAAGCTTTACCTTGGTAAATATCATTTCTAATTAGCATACTTTTCTACCATTTAACGCTGCCAAAAACTTGAAAATGATGTGTCTCCCCTGAAAAAAAAAGTTTAAATAGATTACATTGCCTACTCTTTGTCATACCTAAGATATTAACTCCATATCAGGTAGAGAGAACCGACAGAAGTTAAAACACAAGGCATCTTGATCTTAGAATTAGTCAACTGAAGGCTGCTTTCCCTCAGTCTTTGTAATGTTTCTATAGACTACTGAAGAAAAGTCAGTGTGTGGGAAGTCTGGTAATTAGCCAGTGCAGTTTCCAAAAAACTTGAAAAAGAGCACATTTTAACATAAGACTTTCCTAGTGGTTAGGAAGGATGGGGCAGGGGTGAACTCCAAAGCTATTCCTTACCATCTCAAGTCTATCACACTTCATACAGCTAGGATATCCTTGGACACATCCAATTATGACCAATTGTAGTTTAAACAGCATAATAGTCTCCCTTTGCTCACCAATACTCTTTCACTGAAGTAAAGGTGTTAATTCAGCAGAATCAATGTCATTGCCATGGGTAAAGAATGTGATGACATTCCTGTGCAGCCAAACAAAAGAAGTGTGAAAAAGAGGCTGAGATGAGTAAGAAGAAAAAACAGCATAACGCCAAGTGAAAGGTACTGTTAATATTGGAAGTTTTGAAGTATAAATGCCCAGTAAATAGCTTTTACCTTTTTTTTAAACTGTACACCTTTTGGTGTTTTTAAACTTATACCTACAAAATATATATAATCATAGGCTAACCTTAAAATAACTCTGGACTTTTTTTTTTTTTGAGTTGGAGTCTCACTCTGTCACCCAGGCTGGAGTGTAGCGGCACGTTCACGGCCACCCCGGCCTCGACCTGATGGGCTCAGGCAATCCTTCCACCCAAACCTTCCAAGTAGCTGGAACTACAGGCGCATGCTTCCACACCTGGCTAATTTTTTGATTTATTGTAGAGACAAGGTCTCGCCAAGTTGCCCAAACTAGTCTCCATCCCCTGAGCTTAGGCAATCCTCTGGCCTCGGCCTCACAACGTGCTGGGATTACAGGCTTGAGCCACCGGGCACAGGTACTCTTGACTTTTTTATAAGGCAAACCTGGAGTAAAAATAAATTTTTAGCTAAATGTCCACTTAAAAATCTCATGTTTGTCTTTAGATTTGAACACTGAAACACAGTTTGATGAACTACAAAAGAACCTGTTCTTCAAGTTTTTAAATGCATACATTTTAAATAGCTTCCTTTGAAACTGGATTTTTAATTTTTGATCCTACAAGGAAATGTTCACTTAACAAGCACTTAGGACCAGTCCTGAGTTCCCTCAGAGCCTCATCAGATAAAGCACACCTTGAAGGTAGAGTCATTAAGCTTGCAGCCCTCTGCAAAAATCCTACCTACCAAAGAAGCTCCAGAAAGTGCCCAGAGGCCACCCTTTCTTCCACATCAAAAGAGCTATTGGAATCAGCAATGGGAAACTGCGTTTCCTCCATTGAACAAAGACTTTTCCATTGTGGCTTTAATGTTCCTCTATCATTGCTGGCTCTCATGGGAATGTCCTGAGGGCATGGGAACCCACGCAAGGAAGGGGGCCAAAGAAAGTGAAGGCAAAAGAAATCTTTATTTTGAACCCTGATTACTTATTAAAAAGCTGTGTCTCATCGAAGTCTTGAACAACAGGATGGATAAAGCCTTCTCCTCTGTATCCCTTTTTCAGAAGCAGCTTCCTAGCTTTTCTCTGAGGAAAATGGATGGGGCTATCCCAGAGTCTCTCAACCTTGGCAATATCGACAATTCGAGCCAGATAATCCTCTGCTTGGGGGCAGGGGTACATGATGGAATGTCAGCAGCATCCCTGGTCTCTACATACCAGATGCCACCCGCACTCCCCACCCCAGTCACGACCGTCAAAAATGTCTCAAGACACCGTAAAACTGCCCCTGGTGGAGAGCCACGAGGCTGGTCCCTACACAAAATATTTCTAAATCTTTCTTTAGCTCCTTAAGAGTTTTCCAGCTGAGAGAATGAACTGCCACAGCCAGCAACAAGATGACTGGCAAACTTTTCTCTCCCGACAAGGTTCCCCTACAGCGGCATGTTTGATCAAATATTTTGTCAGGAAGCCCACTTCTACACCTCTGTTCACACTGCACTTAATGTCTCTTAAACATAATGTCTTTAAAGACGTAAAAGAAGACAGAAAAGAAACATCCTCAGACCTCAATGACACAAGACCATTCTACACGAGTCCATCCTCACCTCCTTAGGAAATGGTCATAAAAGGCAGACAAAATGTAAAATAGGAGGAGAGAGGTTAACCCCCCCAAAAAAACCAATAGTCACTAACAACGAGGATCGAAGCTTGCTATGATTTCTTTCATCTTTTTTTTAAACATATATTTTATTTATTTATTTATTTTTGAGTTGGAGTCTCACTCTGTCGCCCAGGCTGGAGTGCAGTGGCCACTCCCGGCCACCGCGGCCTTGACCTGCTGGGCTCCGGCGATCCTTCCTCCTCAGCCTTCCAAGTGGCTGGAACTACAGGCGCGTGCTACCGCGCCCGGCTAATTTTTTTCTTTTGATTTATTGTAGAGACGAGGTCTCACCAAGTGGCCTGGGCGGGTCTCGAACCCGTGGGCTCAGGCAATCCACTCGTCTCGGCCTCCCAAAGTGCTGGGATGACAGGCTGAGCCACCGAACCTGGCCGATTTCTCTCATCTTAAGCAAAGCAAATCTCTCTTCAATTCCACAGCTCCCTTCCCAGCCACAGCGCCATTTCTTTGCCCTTGGCAGCAAAACCCCTCAAATGAGCTAACTGTGTTCTCCAGCTTTTCTCAACCCCGTTGTCTCTTAACATAGTTCATTCAAAGCATCGTTGTCACCACACCAGACAACCTCGGTCAAGGTCTTCAGTGACCTCCACCTGAGTAAATCCAGGGGTCTCTGCAGCCCTGATCCCACTTGAACCACGAGCAGCGTCTGACACCGTTGACGATTCTTCTCCTCCTTGGCATGTTTTCCTCTCTGCTTCAAGAGCCCACGCTCTCTTGATTTCTTTCCTAGTCACCAACAGCTCGTTCTCAATCTCCTTTGCCAGTTCCTCCCTTTCTTCCCCGCCTCTGACTAACTAAGTAACCCTGGGTTCAGATCATGTCTTCTGATCGGCATTCAATTCCCAGGAGTCACCCAGCCTGGGGTCTGGAAGACCACCGATGTCTTGACGACTTCCAAACTTTCACCCTCAGCCCAGGCCTCCTTCCCAGACTCCAGACTCTAATGTCCAACTTCCTACTTGGAGATCAAATAACTATTTCAAACCCAAATGTATCCAAAACTAAACTCCTAATCCTTCTCCCCACACTTCCCCAGCCACAGTCTTCCCATATCCGTAGATATCTATCCTCTCTTAGCTGTTCAGACCAGAAACGGTAGCGTCACCCATGACTCTCCTTTCTTTCTGTCGCACTCCACATCATGTTAGTTCGAGAAACCACCTTATGAGTTTCCCCTTCACCATATATTCGGTATCCTCCGTTTCTCACGTCCTCCATTCTACTGCCCTAACAGATGCCACAATCATCTCTCGACTGAATTATTTTTGTAAACAATATTTTTGGTTTTGATTTATATTTTTAAATGTTTAATTGACAAGTAAAGATTGTATATATTCCCGCTGTGCAGCATGAGGATTTGGCATATGTATGCATTGTATAATGAATATCATTACACAAGTCAAATTAAATACCATATCCATCACTGTCTATGCTATACGTCAGAGTCCCAGAACCTGCTTACCTTATAACTGAAGGGTTACACCCTGGGACCAATCTCCACATTCCCCCAGCACCCGGTCTCTGGCAACCACCATTCATCGCTTTCTGCTTCTATGAATTCAACATTTTTAGATCCGACAGGATTTGTCTTTTGTGCCTGGTTAATTTCACTTAGTAGAATGTCCTCCAATTTATCCATGTTGTCACAACTCAATAACAAAAAATCAAATAACCCAATTTAAAAGTGGACAAAGGACCTGAATAGACATTTTTCCAAAGAAGACATGCAAATAGTCAACAGGTATAGGTATCACTAGTCATCAGAGAAAGGCAAGTCAAAGCCACAAAGAGATGCCAGCTCACACCTGTCAGGGTAGCCATGGTCAAAAAGAGAAGAGGGCCGGGAGTGACGGCTCATGCCTATAGTCCCAGCACTTTGGGAGGCCGAGGTGGGAGGACTGCTTGAGCCCAGGAGCTTAAGACCAGTCTGGGCAACATAGCAAGACCTTGTCTCGACAAAAAATTAAAGTTAAAAAATAAGCCAGGCACGGTGGTGCACACCTATATAGTCCCAGCTACTTGGAAGGCTGAGGTGGAACAATTGCCTGAGCCCAGCAGGCCGAGGCTGTGGTGAGCCATGATCGAACCATTGCACTCCAGCCTGGGTGACTGAGCAAGACCCTTATCCCCACCCCCAAAGAAAGAATTCAAGGAGAGAAGAGATAAGTGGGAGGAAGGTGTGAAGAAAAAGAAATCCTTGTACATTGTTGGTGGAATGTAAAGTGGTACAGCCATTATGGAAAACAGTATGAAGTTTCCTCAAAAAAATTGAAAATAGAACTACAACCCAGTCTCACTTCTGGCTACACAGCAAAAGAAAGCAAAATCAGTATCCCAGAATCACATCTGCACGCCCATGCTCACTGCAGCACTGTTTTCAAGACACACACTATGGAATCAAACTAAGTGTCCGTCAACAGATGAATAAAGAAAATGTACACACACACACACACACACACACACATCCCTCATATACTAGCATCATTCAGCCATCCAAAAGAAGATTTCAATTGAATTTTTGCAAAACATTCTTCACGGGTCTCCCAGCTTCTCTCCTTACCCTTGCACATCGTGTTGATATCATCAACACAGTGGCCACAGCAACTCTGTTCAAGTGTAAGTCAAATCGTATCACTCTTGTTCAAACCCTACAACGATGTCCCATTTCACTCAGGACAAAAGCCACATCCTCCAAATTACCTAAAGGGCCTAAGATGGTCTGGTCCTTCCTCTCCTTTCTGACTTCTTCCCTGTTTCCACTCTTACTAATCCCCCTTGGTCTCCTTCCTGTGAGTCAAACACTCCGGTCATACACTCACCTTGGAGTGTTTACCCGTGCCTTTCTCTTTATGGATGTTCTCTTCTCTTTCCTTGGATAATTACCTCACCTCCTTCAATATCACCTTTTCTTCTTTCTTTTTTCTATTTTTTTTTTTTTTTTGAGTTGGAGTCTCACTCCATCACCCAGGCTGTATACTCACCCCAGCATCAACCCTCTGGGCTCAGGTGATCCTTCCACCCCAGCCTTCCAAGTAGCCAGAACTACAGGTGCGCACCACCACGCCCGGCTAATTTTTGATTTATGAAGAGATGAGGTCTAGCCAAGTGGCCCAGGCTGTTCTCGAACCCATGGACTCATGCAATCCCCTCATCTCGGCCTCTCAAAGTGCTGGGATGACGGGCCTCGGCCACCGCACCCGGTCAATACAGCCTTTTCAATTAGTCCTGCCCTAACCACCCTAGTAACACTTTAGCTGGCCCCTTCCAGTCATCTCATCACCAGCGCTCCAAATCTCCCTTACCATGCTCAATTTTCTTTTCTCTCACGGCGCTTTCCAATTTTTAATATCAACAATTGGTTTATGTTTATTATTCATCGCCTATCTTCCCTATCCCTAATGCAAACCCCATGAAGGATTAATTGTGTTCTCGGATGTATCCCATGCATGCTGAGGATCATGCCTAGCGCAGAGTAAGTGACCAACTAATATTTGTTGAATGAGTGGAGGAACACATGAATGAATAAAAGAAGGTAGGAGGGATGCAAGCCTTCTTTTTTCTTTATCCTCTTTCTCTTCTGTCTACACATCAAAGGACTAGCTGGGCTGGGGAGGGAAAGAGAGTCTTAAGGAAAAGCAGATCAATAGAGCTGGAGAGGTTTTTACTGGAAGATTTTTGGTTTGGGGTTGGTTTTTTTTTTTTTCTTTTTTTCTTTTTTTTTTTTTTTCTTTTTTTTCTTTTTGAGTTGGAGTCTTACTCCATCGCCCAGGCTGGAGTGCAGTGGCACACTCACAACCCCCCCAGTGTCGACCTGCTGGGCTCAGACGATCCTTCCGCCTCAGCCTTCCAAGTAGCCGGAACTATAGGTGTGCGCTACCACACCCAGCTAATTTTTCAAATTAATGTAGAGACTAGGTCTCACCAAGTTGCCCAGGCTGTTCTCGAACCCGTGGGTTCAGGTAATCCTCTCACCTCAGCCTCCCAAAGTTCTGGGATTACAGGCTTGAGCCACCGTGCGTGGCCTATTTTCTTTTTTAATTGACAATTAAAAGTTATATATATTCATGGTAGACATGATGCTTGTACATGTATATACATCGTGACATGGTTAAACCAAGCTCTTTAGCACATTCCTTACCTCACATGCTTATCGCTTTTGGGGGGCAAGAATGGAAGATTTGAGGTTTCAAGGGAGTTTCTGTCTTCTCCGTTTGAGGGGCTGTGAAGTCTTGGGCTGTCGGGGCTTTGCGGGCTTCTGTGTTCTCCTCATAACTCTGACTGTCAGTCTGTGTTGGTACCTCTACTTGAACGGCACCTTCTAAACTAAGTGACCACGGGGAGCTAGGAACGAGTGGCCAAAGGGAAGAGGAGAAGACTGGCTGCACAAGGGACCCAAGGGGGCAAGAGGGGAGAACGCAGGGTTCAGTCTAAGCAGCTAGTTAGGAAGAGGGCTGGCGTTCAAGGCCAATGCTGGGGCTAGCAATAAAGACTGAATTCGAGTGTCCCTGTGTTCTCAGGAGCTTGGAGGCAGCAGACAGAGTACAGAGAAAACCTATAATATGTGTATAAAGAAGGACATTAATTCCACTACAGGGCAGGGCTGTTAAAAAATATTCTTTCAGCTGGGCTCAGTGGCTCAGCCTGTAATCCCAGCGCTTTGGGAGGCCGAGTGGATTGCCTGAGCCCGCGGGTTCAAGACCCGCCCGGGCAACTTGGCAAGACCTCACCTCTACGATAAATCAAAAATTAGCCAGCTGTGGCAGTGCAAACCTGTAGTTCCGGCACCTTGGAAGACTGAGGCGGAAGGATCTCCGGAGCTCAGCAGGTCAAGGCTGCAGTGGCCTGGAGCATGCCACTGCACTCCAGTCAGGGCATCAGAGTGAGGCTCCAACTCAAATGTGTGTGTGTATATATATATTCTTTCACACGTACAATCTCTCCCCTAGAATCTACATCCCAGTGAGGGGCTGCTTACCTTCCAAGATAGAACTGAAAAATGCTAGGTGCATTCATTATCGAACACCTCGTAACAAATTACCCCCAACACTTAGTGGCTTAATACCAAAGCAAGCGTTTACTCTCGCTCATAGTTTGTGTGATTCAGGAATCCAGAAGCAGCATGGCTAACAGTACTGGGTCGGAATGGATCATGAAATCCAGCCTGATCCTGGCTAGGCTACGACAGACGCCTGATGGCTTGGCTTGGCTTCAGGATCTCTTTCCAAGTGAATCGCTCGCAGGATGAGCAAGTTGGTGTTGTTGGCGGGAGGCCTCAGTTCTTCCCGCGTGGGCCTCTCCAAGGGCTGCTCAGGCATTTTCACAGCAAGGCAGCTGGTTTGCCCCAAAAGGAGCCACACAAGACAGCCAAGGACACCCGGGAACAAGGTGAAAGCCACAGTGCCTTTGCGCACAACCTAGTTTTTTGCCGCACTCCACTGGTCACACAGGTCACTGCGACCGGGTCAGAGAGGGGAGTCCTGAGGAGGTAAGGAGCCTCGAGGGCCATCTGGAAGGCGGGCTACCACAACAGTCGGAGAGCTAGCCACAGGACCTCAAAATCATCTTCATCCACCTCCAGGCTGACCAAGACACATCTTCCCCTGTTATGCCACCTCAAAAACTGAGAACATCCATTCCCCTTAGCTTGCCTCCTACCTCTAGAGAGCCCTGAAACCTCCGCATAATCTCATCTTAACATGTGAGAGCCGCTAGCCTACTTTCCCGTTAGCAGTGTGTTTCTCGTTTTAACAATGGATCACAAACAATAAAGTTGAGACCCTTCCGGGGAAAGTATCAGAAAAGATAGCATCTCCTTGATTTGGCAGGGGAAAAAAAGTTAGCGACCTACCTTTCTAAGTTATATGTTACAGACCTTGAGAAAAGGGAACCGATATTAAAACACGGAGGGTAGACAAAGGAAAAAGAGTCACAGGGCTGGTTATGCCCCTATCTACCGTGGGTAATTTACTGTTAGGCCTCAATAAAGTATCTCATGTCTTTGTACCTCAATTTCCAAATCTGTCAAATGCAGATAATACCACCATGCTCACACATATGGAGAGTGAAGTCTGAATATAAAGTGAGAACCGAGCACTATTATATATGAGTACCTGTATATATATATATATATATATAATATATATATAATATATATAACATATATATGTATGTATATATGTATATTTATCTAAATATATACGTAGGGAGACAGAGAGCTCAGTTCCCAATTTATATGTAGACTTCACTATACGTGTGTGTGTATATTTCTTGACCTACATAGAACATGTATTGACAAATAATAAACCTGACCACATTCCTACAGACATACACAATTCATATTTGGCAGTTCCACTCACCTCTTACTGTCTAATTCCTTCAATAACTCTATGAGCACTGAGCCTTCTAACCCCAGCCTGCTATGATTCTTCTGTGAAACAAAGCTGATGTCATAAACACATTGTGTTACAGTATCACTAAGGGCCAGACTCCCCCCCACCCCGCTCTTAGTTACATAAGCCCCGAGGTACGACCAGCCTCACCAGCCTCAAAAGAGCCACTCAGGGCATAAAGAAAGATGGGGACAGGAGTGAACAAAGGCTTGTTCAAAGCCTTGGAGTTACAGACATTCTTAGTCTACCTTTCATGATCAAGCCTTGGCAAAGAAGCAGACCGCTTTGAGGTGCGAGTGGACAGTAGGTAGCTTTAAAATAATCTATTATTCGGGGTCGGGGGGACACTCAACATCAAGAAGGGTACCTGATCAGGCCAAGTGGGAACCCAAGGGAGGCCCAAACTTTACCGGTACAATGACCACTGGAATACCTCATCCTGAATGTACCCCACATCTTTAAAATTTTTAAAAAGACAAAAAATAAAATAAAATAACCCATTATTATTTGTGTCTTCCCCAAATATCATGGCACCTTCTAGTCATAAGTGCTTAGGTGAAAGAAAAACATCCGGAAGACTCCATCTGCCCTTACCAGCATTTCCACAGCAAGACCCGACACCCAAGAGCATAATTTTCCCTGCTTGCTAGCTATCAAGCAACTCTCACAAATGGCAGTTATTAATATTTTCATCCGTGAGGTCTGTGATCCATAAGAACAACCTAATAATGATTAAGTGAAATTGAAGAGATCTTATAAAAGCCTGTGTCCTTTTATTGTTACAAATGCTTCCCCAGTAAAAGATCAGTCAAAAACATAAAGGTACCCCAGTTTGAACTTTTTCTGTGCTTGAATGAAGGTGTTTCTCTTGGAACTCACAGGCTTCCTCTTCTCTTGGCAAAATCACAAACCGGCGGACGCTGTCGTGGGGGCCTTCCTGTGTCCCCCTGCCCCATGTCACCTTTCTTTTCCTTCCACGAACCCCTAGCCCCTTTCGTTACCCAGGAACCCTGCTTGCTGCCTTCTGCATTCCGCCTACTGCAGGTCACGCTCCAGACCCTTCACCATCTCCTTGTCTACCGTTACAATATGTTTTTTTCCCTAAGACTGACTGGCTTTGAGAGGCTCGCCAGGAGGGTGACTAATTTGATCGTCTGCACTCAAAGTTGAATTTATCTAAAGACTAGAAAGTTTTGATTCTCTCTAGAACTGTCTTTAAAGCAGAGATTTCCTAGAAATGCCATCATTTTCAGCCCAAAATACTGTAGGAATTTTGGTGGATAGTGAGATGGGGTATGTGAGGATTGCTGGGCCTTTGTAAAAAGTGAGGTTCAAATTATCATAATACGATAAGAAAGAGATTGGCAGTAGTGGGAAACTGCCAGGGGAAGCGGGTGGGATTGGCAGTTGAAAGAAACTTCCAAGGGAGTGGGGGGGGGGCACATCTCATCAACAAGAGCACCAGCAAAATCAA